>CAUYSK010025986.1:0-36730 GCA_963575035.1 Avahi laniger
AGTCCCAGCTACTCTGGAGGCAGAGGCAGAGCAGGAGGATTGCTTGAGCCCAGGAGTATGAGGCTGCAATGAGCTATTATGAGGCCACTGCACTCTAGCCTGGGTGACAGAGTGAGACTCTGTCTCTAAATAAATAAATAAATAATTAATTAAAATTTAAAAAATAAGAAAAGTGCTGTTTGTTATAGATGTTGAAAACATGAACTCTGGCTGGGCCGGTGGCTCACACCTGTAATCCTAGCACTCTGGGAGGCTGAGGCGGGCGGATCGCTCAAGATCAGGAGTTCCAGACCGGCCTGAGCAAGAGACCCCGTCTCTACTAAAATTAGAAAGAAATTAATCGGACAACTAAAAATATATAGAAAAAAAATTAGCCGGGCATGATGGCGCATGCCTGTAGCCTCAGCTACTCAGGAGGCTGAGGCAGAAGGATCGCTTGAGCCCAGGAGTCTGAGGTTGCTGTGAGCTAGGCTGATGCCACGGCACTCTAGCTCAGGCAACAGAGTGAGACTCTTGTCTCAAAAAAAAAAAACAAAACAAAAAACATGAACTCTGAAGTCATGCTTCCTGGGTTCAAATCTCAGGGCACTATTTACTAGACATGTGATTTCTAGTTCTGCCTTTCAAAAGGCAGGTAACTTAATCTCACTTAAGCCTTACAGTTCTCCATGGTAAAATGGAGAAAAATAGTTACTTATTCATAGGGTTCTTGTGAGAATTAAAAGGGAATACATATGAAATGCTTAGCATAGGGCCTAGAAAAAAGTATTACCCAGTTAGGCTAAGTGCAGTGTCTCACGCCTGTAATCCTAGCACTCTGGGAGGCTGAGGTGGGTGGATCACTTGACATCAGGAGTTCAAGACCAGCCTGAGCAAGAAGGAGACTCTGTCTCTACAAAAAATAGAAAACAGCAGGTGCAGTGGTGTGCGCCTGTAGTCCCAAACTACTTGGGAGGCTGAGGCGGGAAGGTGGGTTGAGCTCAGGAGTGTGAGGTTGCGGTGAGCTAGGATGATACTACAGGACTCTATCCCAGGCAACAGAGCAAGACCCTGTCTTAAAAAAAAAAAAAAAAGTATTAATCAATGTTGGTCATTATAATTATTGTTATCATTATCTTCTATAGCAGGACCAAATTTTGCTGGATGTCCTTTAATGCAATAAAATATAAAAGCATTTTTGTTTAAAAAAATACTTCCTTCACATTTGAATGATTATTGAATGGTCTCTTTTTTCCTCCAAATCAAAGCACTCAGATGAACCTAGAGACAACATGGTCTAGCCCTTGTCTTCATGGCTAGGATATTATGACTGAAAGTAATATCTATAATATGTATTTTCAATTCTCATACTTTTCAGAACATTCCAAATACATTTCATTATGTATTTTCTTAAAAATAAATACCTTTTATGTTTGAACTATATTTGTTTACATATTAAGTTGACTGACAGAGTACTTTGGAAAATATTCTTCTTTACTATTAATATTTTGAAAAGATATGGGAAATTTAAAGTGAATGACTCATCCAAGGTAGAGAGACAACAACCTTGCAGTTTCTTATTTTTGCCTCTAGATAAAGCCACACATTTAATTCTGGTTAAAGTTAGCTCAGGGAAATCCCTGTATTTTTTTAGGAACAGATCACACTTGAAGAGCAGTCAGGGCCCAGTCTGGTCTTACGGTTGAAAATGTAGATAAAGTCAAATCAATGCAGGCCATGGCAGGCCTGGGATTACCCATGCTCAGAAGACCCTAGAAGACCAGGGACCAAGGAAAGGATCTGAGAAGCGCTTCATCTCAGTTTTCAAGGGAAACAGAGGTTGGGTTAGTGGAGTACTCCAGGCCACCAAAGGAAACATAAGGCCTTTCTAGCTTCCTGAACCAAGAAGAATATAGCCAATGTTATCAAAGTGCCATCTTTCAGTTTTACATCTGCTCTTACCCTCTACCTCATTTAAGGGAGAAAGTTAGTCAGGTACTGCTTTGCAAGATTCCGTGATATTTAGCAGGTTTTTTCTAGCACTATAGTTGATCCTTTATAGTTCGGTGGAGAATATTGATTAAATATTCTGAATAATAAAGTTAATAAAAACAAAACCAGGAGAATATTGATAAGTAGGACCAGATACAAAGGAGAGCTACCAGGATGGTAGGGAACTTAATATTATGATATATGAGGACCAGTATAATATCGTGTAAAACATGGTAACTCTCTTTAACCAGTTGAAGGACTGTTCCATGGAAAAGAGATTAAATTTATTCTTTGTTCTCCTGGAGTCAAGAAAAAAGAACCAATAGAGAGAGTTTATGCAAAATAAGAAAAAACTTTCTGATGCTACCATTATCTGAAAATGGAATGAGTTGACAGATGAGTTCCCAGGCATTGAGTTTGCTTAAGTAGAAGGTCTACAGCTATTTGTGGAGGATGTTTTAGAGGTGATTGATGCAAGCAGATGGAGGGGTTGGGTTAGAAAACTTCCTTTTTTTTTTTAGGGACAGGGTCTCACTCGGTCACCCAGGCTAGAGTGCAATGGCCTGATCATAGCTTGCTGTATTCCTGAGTTCAGGAGATCTTCCTGTCTCAGCCTCCCAAGTAACTGGAACTACAGGTGCATGCCACCACATCAGTTAATTTTTTATTCTTTTATTTGTAGAGACAATGTCTTATTACATTGCCCAGGCTGGTCCTCCTGCCTCAGCCCCCCAAAGTGCTGGGATTACAGTTGCGAGCCACCATGCCTGGCCTAGAAAACTTCTGATGTTCTCCCAACTCTACTCCACATTGTATGAAATACATTTGCCATAAAGTTTTTTCCTTTCCCACAAAGGAAATAAAGTTAAGCAGAGCAGGGTTTTTTTTTTTGTTTTGTTTTTTTGTTTTGTTTTTTTGAGACAGAGTCCTGCCCTGTTGCCCTGGCTAGAGTGCGGTGGCGGCGTCATCATAGCTCACTGCAGCCTCAAATTCCTGGGCTCAAGTGATCCTTCTGCCTCACCTTCCCAAGTAGCTGGGACTACAGGCACATGCCACCACACCCAACTAATTTTTCAATTTTTTTGTAGAGATAGAGTCTCGCTCTTGCTCAGGCTGGTCTCGAACTCCTGGCCTCAAGTGATCCTCCCACCTCGGCTTCCCAGAGTGCTACCTTTACAGGCATGAGCCATTGTGCCTGGCCAGTTGTATTTTTTAAATTCAATTAATCTGTATATATTTTTAAACATTATCTCTGTAGAAGCATTAAAATTATTTCAATACTTTCTTTTAAATAAATGTATAAGATCTTACATATTCACATGTATATTCTTTGAATACTTTCTCTAGGAGCCTGTTCTTACTCCAAAATGAAGCTTATCTTGTGAAATTGCCATTGGAACCATAAAATTGTTACCTTTCCTTCATAATTACATTTCAGTTCAGTTCATGGTTGTTTTCCCCCCTTTCATATATCTTAGTCATTTTGATTTGGCTCTGAATGACTTCTGGAATAGTATTTCCAAAATCAAATCTAGTCAGGTAAACCATATGTCCTGGTTTTCACTTGATGTCACAGCTTAATTATTAATAGTACCTCGTCTTTCATTCTCCATTATGTTCTGGTCATGGTCCCCCTAATTATATATTACCACTGAAAATACTCAGTAGCTTATTTTTCAGGCTCCAAAGGCAATTCAAAAGAGAAGTTTAAAAATCATCTTAGTGAGTATCAGTATTGTTAGACCAGCCTGCAGCTGCTGCATTGACTGCTTTGAAGACAGCAATATGCCCCTGGATGGAAAAGTTACTTTTGATATATACCTCTTCTTTTCTAACCAACCCAATTGCATTTTGGAAAATTTTCTTCTAGACAATAATAAGAGTATGTTTACACACACATACACATACCACATAAACACACATGTATACATAAATTTTTAAGGAATTCTTTGACTATGATTATGACCAATTTGTGTGAGTGGCTGAAATGATTAGTGCATAAACACAAGTCCTTTCCACATCATGCATTCATGAAGTTTGAAGAATGAGTTAAAATAAATTTATCAAGATTTCTTTATTCACGTTTTGTTTTGTCTACTCAAACAGAAGTATTTGCTGGATAAGTAGATAGTAATTCTCCCTGCCATCTGTACTTACTCAAAGCCATATTCATGTTACCTGTTTCTGTGATTTGAAAACAGAGCATGTAATTTATTCTCCTGATTTTTTTTTTTTCAGTTTACCAGTAAATCAGAAGCTCTATTACTAAAAATACGTGGAGTTATCAACCAATTGGCATTTGGCATTGACAAAAGGTACTGTTAAAATATTTTTATATCTTTTTATTTATTTGTTTATTTTGGCAGTGTTGTCTTATCTGATTATTGTTCACATCTCAGTCATTTGTTTCTTGACCAGGAAATTGTCCCAGGTGACTGTTCTCAAAGGAATGATTTCATATTATCTCTTCCTTCTAATATTGTTTAAATATTTCTCAAATTTTACAACCAAAATGATATATAATATTTAGTTTGATGCTGGAATAGAATAATGATACTATTATATTTGTTCCTAGATTTCTTTTACTTATTTTCCTGCATTTTAGTAGCTTTCCCTCTATTATTAGTTTCTTTTTTTTTTTTTTGAGACAGAGTCTCACTCTGTTGCCTTGGCTAGAGTGAGTGCTGTAGCGTCAGCCTAACTCACAGCAACCTCAAACTCCTGGGCTCAAGCAATCCTTCTGCCTCAGCCTCCCGAGTAGCTGGGACTACAGGCATGCGCCACCATGCCCGGCTAATTTTTTCTGTATATTTTTAGTTGTCCAGATAATTTCTTTCTATTTTTTTTAGTAGAGATGGGGTCTCGCTCTTTCTCAGGCTGGTCTCAAGCTCCTGAGCTCAAACAATCTGCCCGCTGCAGCCTCCCAGAGTGCTAGGATTACAAGCGTGAGCCACCACGCCCAGCCTTGGTTTGTGTTTTGCTCCCTACGGTTATATAAGTTATTGCATTACATATTTTTAGGCCTTATTTTTGGGGACATACTGTATATTTATGATGAATATATCTTCTCCGTTAATTTTTCCTTTTTTTTTTAATGAAGACAGGGTCTCGATATGTTGCCAAGGCTGGTTTCAAACTCCTGACCTCAAGCGGTCCTCCCACCTCAACCTCCCAAAGTGCTAGGATTACAGGCATGAGTCACTATGCCTAGCCTAATTTTTCTCTTTATGGGTATGTAACATTCTTATTTACTCCCCTGTGATCTTATTAAATTCCAGTCTGTCAGATATCAGGATTATTACTTGCATCAGTAAGAGTTCGACCTGAAAAGCAGAATCAATAGGGTGTATAAAAGATTGATTGCAAGAAATTGGCTTACTCAATGGAGAGGGCTGACTAGGCAAGTTCAAAGTTTATAAGGGCAGCCCATCAGAAAGGGCAGGCTGGAAGCTATTGCACACTGGTGGAGTTTCTTCTTCAGGGAAGCCTCGGTTCTGCTTTTAAGGCCTTTTTACTGAATTGGGCCCACCCAAATTACCTTGGATAATACCCCATACTTAGTTCAACTGAGTTTATGGATTTCAATCACATCTACCAAATGTCTTTCCAGCAACACCTAAATTAATGTTTATCTGAATAACAGGGGACTGTAGCCTAGACAAGTTGCCACATCAAAAGACAATCACACTCCCCACTTCCTTTAGAGAAAATTTCCCTGGTACAGTGATATTATACTCTTTGACACCTCCCTATGGGGTCTACATCTGCCTCTGTTTGATTCTGTGCAGGCTTCTGATTGCTTTGACCAAGAGTATGACAGACAGAATTGGTATTAGGTGATTTCCAATCTACGTTATAATTGGCCAAGGAGGTTCTCCCTTGTTCACCGGAATGCTCACTCTTGGAGCCCAGAGCCAGATGTAGTAAGTCCAACTACTCTGAGTCCTTTATGCTGGAAAGACCACATTTAGGCACTCTGGTTAAGTCCAGGCTGAGCTCATCTTTCACCCATCTCCTCCTAAGCCTAAACATGTGAGTGAAAGTCATCTCGGAAGTGGGCCCTCCCAGCCATCGCATCATCTCCACTGAGGCGACAGACACAATGGGACAAAGAAGAGCCATCCCTGCTGTTCCCCTTCCAAATTCATGACCCACAGAATCCATGAGAATAATAAAATGGTTATTCCTTAAAACCACTAAGTTTGGGGCGGTTTGTTAACAGAGAAGTAGGTAATAGGAAATACGTTTTTCTATCCTTTTATTTTTCCAGTGTTTTACGTATTTTGTTTTTTGTCTCTTATAAATAACATGTTATTTTTTCCGATCTGAGTCTCAGAATCAGACTCCTCAGGAGGGACTCAGAACTCTTCACAGCGAATGTTCATGCACAGTAAA
Source organism: Avahi laniger (assembly GCA_963575035.1). Taxonomy (NCBI): domain Eukaryota; kingdom Metazoa; phylum Chordata; class Mammalia; order Primates; family Indriidae; genus Avahi; species Avahi laniger. Next base: position 6,367 of record CAUYSK010025986.1, read on the forward strand.
GCCTGAACCAGCACGTTAGGTCTTCTGCCTTTAGGATCCACATCTTCCCTGCCCTGTCCTTCCTCTAGGAACCCTGGCACCCGTTTTTCTCTGGGTAATTGGTGCAAGGCTTCAACTGCCTTACGTTCCCCTAGCTGCTGGTACCTCCCGACATCCAAGTTATCTACCAGACCTGTGCCTGCGCAGAGAAACTTTCAAGTTCCCCTCGGAACCCTGCAGGCAGGCTAACAAGCAAGTCACGGAGTTGGGTGGAGGAGGTTGCCATGGAGACAGGTCCAGGGCCAGCGGCCCGGGAGGGGGAGGCCGGAGCTCGGGCTCCGATTGGCTGTGCGGGCGCGCAGCGTTCTCCCGGCGCACATGCGCAGTGGCGCCGAGGCGAGGTCGCCGCGAAGCCGACGCGCTGTGGGTTCTGGGCCGGGCTTCTCAAGACCCGGCTGGGGCGTGCGGCTCCTGGCCGAGACGCGCTGTGCTTTCCGGAGAAGGGAAGTGGCGGAGCCCGAGGCCCCTGTGCAGCTCGGGACCGAGCCCGCCACGCAGGCGCCCGCGACGCCGCCGCCATTGTTGCCTCTGACCTCTCGGGCCGCTCCGGCTACGCGTCGGCCCGGTCCCAGCGACAGGTAATGATGTCCCAGGCTCCGGGCGAGAGTGTCCGCGCGGTCGGTCAGCGCCCGAGCCCGTCCATGCGCGGGCGCCGGTGCTCGCGGCTTGTGGGGAGGAGGAAGACTGGGTGGAGACTGCTGTGGAGGGCCCAGTCCCAGCGTGGCACGTCGCGTAGTCCCCAGCTCCCCTGCTGCCCTCGACCCTCCGGCTGAAGAGGAGTAAGAGGGACTGGCCAGGAAGGAGAGGCGACGGGAGGCGTGGCGAAACTGTCGCATGTCCTCTGCAGGGCCTTGTAAACAAGCTTTGGTGGCACTACTGTGGCTGAGCAGAGCTCAGAGCCGGAGCCTGGGGACAGGTGATGTTGGTTCTACTCCAGGTCACGCCAGTTCTGAGGTTTTCTTCGGGAATCCTGGCCTCGACATATTTTTAAGCAGCTGTCTCCTGTAGAAGTACCTGAAGGGTTCATATCACACCAACCTTTTCTACCGCTTTCCAGTCCAACCGGCTTGTCTTCCCAGCACTCTGATAGTGAAAAGCTAGAATAGGCTGGCATTAACATGCAAAACAGATAAATGGCTCGCCCTTCCCCCCGCCACCCCCCACAGTTCCCTTGGAAACTTTCAGCACTCTTTTAAGAGGAAATTCTCCCAGTTTATTCCAAGTAACAGTAGATTTGCTCTCTTGATACAGAGAGCCAGTGCAGTCATTACAGCTTCTGTAACATCAGTGACCAAAATACTGAAACGTTTTTTCTGCAAAAATGTTCAATTTTTCTTTAAACAAGTTAGAAGTTTAATTTGTCATTTTGCTCAGATTCTTTAAATCATTTCTTCTATTACCATCTTTTTATGGTGGCTCCTCCTCCCTCACCAACCTCAAACAGATTGCAGTTCTTTTACTAGTCTAACGATTTAGGGGAGGAAGACCAAAGTAAAGCTTGTGTGTGTTTGTCTGTGCACACTGGGGAGTCTGTTTCTGTGTGTGTGTATGTATAGCAGAGTGCGCCAGGAACTCCTGGCCTTGTGATCTATTCTTGTGTTTCAGGACCTTTTATCCATGCCTGCAAGTTCTGGGCTCGGAATTTGTAACTAAGACTGCTAACTTTACCTTGCTTCTGTTCTGCCCTTAGCTGTGGCAGTCCTTGATGTAATTGTCTTTGTGGCTCTAGCATGAGACTCCAAGCAGTTGGCTCACTACTGGAGAAATAAAGGATATCACCAGATTGACTCTCCTGTCTGTAGCAATGTTAGCCTCAAGCAAGAGGATGTCCACTTCTTCACGCTCCCAAATCCTTCTAATGCGGAAGCCAGACAAGGCTCAAATTGGACACCACAGTGTTGGGAAGGAAACCTTTACTTCAAGACTCTTGCGTGACACTGAGACCTGTCGACAGAATTTTAGGAATTTTCTGTACCCAGACCTGGCTGGTCCTCGAAAGGCATTGAGTCAACTCCGAGAGCTCTGCCTTAAATGGCTGAGACCTGAGATTCACTCAAAGGAACAAATCCTGGAGCTGCTGGTGCTGGAGCAATTCCTGACCATCCTGCCTGGGGAGGTTAGGACTTGGGTAAAGTCCCAGTATCCAGAGAGCAGCGAGGAAGCAGTGACTCTGGTGGAGGATTTGACTCAGATTCTAGAAGAGGAAGGTGAGAATGGTAGAGCAAAGAGGGGAAGAATCCCTGGAGGGTTAAATAAAACAATTAGCATATCAGAGAGCAGCTCCTTTAGAGAAATTGGGGAGAACAAAAGTCAGTGAATGAGTGAGAACAAGGCTTTAACACAAACTCCATCAGGCGCGATGTGCCCCTTCCAGATTGCTTGGGACCACACACACATTATCTGAACCCAGAGGAGAAACATCATAAAAGAATAACCAGATACAACCAAATTACCCCTGTGTGAGCCCTCAGAAAGTTTACCTGCAAAGGTTTGTGCCATTTTAATAAATTATTTGCTTTGTGAGTTGAATTTTACAATGACATACTTCCAAAAAGGTAGGAAAGGTCCAGAGAACATTCCCTTATTAAGAAAAGAGACCACTCACAAAATTAATGTCATATAAAGATTTAGTAAAAAATTGTGAATTTTGTACCTATACTTAAGAGCTCCAGAGCATACTTGTTTTTGAAGTCCGCATGAACATCTTAGGACACATCATTCTTTGAAGTAGGAGTTCTGTTTTTGCTTTCCTTCTGACTTCTCACTTTAAGAAAGCATGGGCATCTATTTGGTGAAGGGTTTCCTAGGCTCTTCAAACAGGACTAATCTCTTTTATGGTCTCTTTCTCTTCCCTAGCTCCTCAGAACTCTGCCCTTTCCCAAGAGACCCCAGAGGAAGACCCCAGAGGAAAACATACTTTCCAGACAGGGTGGCTAAATGACTTGGTGACCAAAGTGAGTTTGATTTCTTTTATGATTTGAAAATGCCTTAGTGTATGAGGACATTTTCTGTCCTGGCCCCTTAACTACTGTACCCCCAAAAACTCTGTCTAGGACTTAAGCCTCAGTTTCTCTCTCCTTAGTTATCTTGGCCTGTCAAGGTAGGTGAATGTACTATGTAGGAAATGGCCTTCCATTGCCTTCTCTTCATGTGCCGTTCCTCACTCTTTGACTTGGGGTCAGCAAGATTGCATAGAGGTTGAAGGATTGACCTTCACGGCCAGATGGATCTAGGTTTTGGTACCTGGCTCTACTATTGAATATGTGTTTTGAGAAAAGATACTTAACCACTCTTAGCTGAGTTATTCAACTCTTATAAATAGAATTTACGTCTTAAATTGTGAGGATTAACTATTGTAAGACTTGTAGTGAGCCTAAATTCCAGTAAACGATTAACAGATAATAGTTGCTAAAATTATTTTTTCTCATTAACAAGTAATTAAAGACCATGAATTCTGTAATATTACTGTGGATCATGAGTCTGTTATTTTAAGGAATAACAATTCAGGCCACCTTAAAAGAAAGATTTACTGTAAAAATATAAATAGTCTTTCTGAAATTAGAAAGCCTTTGGTAACCAAATTAAAATGATAATAGATGATATGAATATTTACCTGGAAAACCTAAGGAAATCAAGGAGAAAACTGTTAGAAACAATAATAGAAAAATTGAGTAAAGTGTCTGCTGCAGAAAATGACATGCAAAAATTACTCACTGAAGTATATGTAAAAATCATGTAGATGATAAAATGAAATCAAAAATTTCATTCATGTATCACCCACCCACCCTCCCACCCCCCAAAAAAGGAAAACATCTAAAACTAAGCATGGTATAAATTTTATAGTATCTTCATGTCTTATATCATTTTATAGGAGAAGAAAGAAACCTGCACTGTTGTAAAGCCATCAGTTCTCCCTAAATTATAAACTAAATATAATTTAAAATACCAGTATGCCTTTTTAAAGATACTGACAACTGTATGAAAAAATAAACAATTAAGAGTAATTTTTTTTAACAAAAGGAAGAGAAGAGCAAAAAGGGACACTAACCTCACCATCTAAAAGTGCAGCAGTTCAACAATGCGATTATTGATACCAGTTTTATTTTAAGAAAGACTCTGCATTTCATTATAGAGCATGTAAAAATATCTTAAAATTTTAAACTATAACATGTTGAATTTATTCTTAAGGCAAAGCTTGAAAAACAATACCATTCAACTTTGTCATCTATGTTTAAAATTTAAAATTCTTTTTTTTTTTTTTTTTTTTGGAGACAAAGTTTTGCTCTGTCGCCCTGGCTAGGGTGCAAGGGTGTCATTGTAGCTCACTACAACCTCAAACTCCTGGGCTCAAGCAATCCTCCTGCCTCAGCCTCCCAAGTAGCTGGGACTACAGGTGCCCGCCACTAGGCCCAGCTAATTTTTCTATTTTTTGTAGAGATGGGGTCTTGTTCTTGCTTAGGCTCATCTCGAACTCCTAAACTCAAGTGATGCTCCCACATCAGCCTCCCAGAGTTCCAAGATTATGGACATGAGCCACTGCACCCAGCTAAAACCCTTTCTTTTATAAGATGGAGTCACCAATGCATGCAGTAGTGCCAATTGAAAAATAATAAGTTCTACTTTGTTTTCAAACTTCCCTTTAGTGTCATTGAGAGATTCTCTGGGGCCGTCTGTATATTGGGGGACAGTTTTGACTAGACAACGTTTATGGTCCTACTAAAGCTTAAGATTCTGCAACTGTTCCAACTCCTACCCACCACACATTCACCTAGTGTTATCACTGTACCCCTTCCCACTAGTTTTTGAACCAAGTTAAGTTATATTTGATATTTTAGGAATCAATGACATTCAAAGATGTGGCTGTCGACATCACCAAGGAGGACTGGGAGCTAATGCGTCCTGTACAGAAGGAGTTATACAAGACTGTGACATTACAGAACTATTGGAACATGGTTTCTCTGGGTAAGGATCATCGGTAGCTCCCCTTCTCCCAACCTGCCCACCAGAGTATCTTTTTTCCCTCAGTTGTTAAAAATGGATTGGGCCTCTGAAGTACTTGACTGACAGTGGGGTCTAGAAACAAGTGTCCTCATCCATTCAGGCACAAATAATGGCTCTGTTTTACTGCTTTTTCTCAAATGAAAGGTTTCTGAGTGAAAGATCATTGAAAGCTGTGATGCACAGCTGCACAGCACTGCCACCCGATGCTGCCCTGCCCTGCCCTGCTACTCTAAGGGAAGGTTGTTTCCCTCATGATCTCTAGGGACTTATCCTCTTGGGTGGCAGGAAATTTTTATCCTAGCTCTGAAAAGGAAGACAACCTAATTCTCTTATTAGATCATGTCCATGAACTATTATTTTCCTATAGAAGTCTGTCCTCCCAGATAAGTAGAAGTCAGGTAATAAACTTTGAACAACTGTTTATTTCCAGGATAAAATTCATTATATTTCTCCTGAATAGGACTTACAGTGTACAGACCAACTGTGATTCCTATATTGGAAGAACCATGGATGGTGATAAAAGAAATTTTAGAAGGCCCTAGTCCAGGTAAGAGAAAAACTAGCACATGAACTTCTTTGCACTTAAGAGTCTATATTCTAATTATGGTGAGATATGTTCTTTAAATATGGCTAAGTCATGTCTGCAAAGCCATCCCAGCTTGTTAAGAACACTGAGCTATTTGGCATCGCTTCCTTACAGAGATTGTCTCCAGGAAGAGAGTTTCCAAACATCACTTTTATACCTTTCTCCTGTCTCTTCTCATTTTATCCTTCTACATGACCCCTAGATCCCATCTCTTAGAGCTTTCATTATGCCATTTTTCCTCTTCCTCTATATTTAAACATGTATGAATGTCCCCTAAAAACTTAAATTTCAAACCTTCTTCTTTTTGAATTTCCTTTATTCTGCCTCCACTTTCCTAACTTATTCCCTTTCTTTTTGTTTTATAATTATTTAAAAAGATAATGTGTTCACAAGATTCAGTAATTTTAAAACTATGTAAGGCCAGATTTATACAGATAAGTCTCCCGCCTATGTATCACATTCACCCAGTTCCTCCATCTCCCAGCATGCAACCACAGCGGTTAGATCATGTCCATGAACCATTGTTTTCCTGTAGAGGTCTGTCCTCACAGATAGGTAGAAATCAGACAATAAACTTTGAACAACTGTTTATCTCCAGGATAAAATTCTGGCTTCATCCTGGAGATAAACAGTTATTCCAGGTGTTTGTTTTGCTTTGATTTTTTTGCATGTAAAGTCAATATAAAAATATTTTTTCTCCATTTTTTAATATGCATGGTAACATACTGTATATACTATATTGTACCTTGCTTTTTCTTTACTTAAAAGTACATCTTCAGCTGAGCATGGTGGCATGTGCTTGTAGTCCCAGCTACTCGGGAGACTGAAGTGAGAGGATTCCTTAAGCCCAGGAATTCAAGTCCAGTGTGGGCAACGTAGCAAAACCCTGTCTTTATTTAAAAAAAAAATAAACAAAACTGGATATCTTGAAAAGTTTTGTAAATGAGTATGTAAAAAGCTAAGAGCTTCTCATTCCATATTTTATATCTGCATTGTATTTTTTGTGTCTCCTATTTGTTAAACTTGTTCTTCATTGATGGACTTTTGGGTTGTTCCCATTCTTGCTTTCCTCTACAAGTTCATTTTGAAAGATTTCAAACCTACAGAAAAGTTGCCAGCACAATACATTGAACACCTATGTACTATTTACCTGGAATCATTAATTATATTCAGCCACTTTTGCTTTATCTCTTTACACACACACACACACACACACACACACACACTTTGTTTTGACACTGAACCATTTAAAGGTTACAGGCATTGTGACATCTTACCCCTAAATACCTACTAAGAACACGAACATTTTTCTACATAAGCACAACAGCCTTCTCTCACTCTAAATATTTAACATTTATATAATAGTGTCATCAAATGTATAGTCAAATGGTCACATTTCCCCCACTGTCCCAGAAACATCCTTTATAGATATTTTTCTCCTCAATGCAGGATCCAGTCAGAAAACACACACTCTACTCATTTATCTCCTGTCTTTAGCCCCGTTTAACACGTTGACTGCCACACTGGAAAAAAAAAGTTTTTCCCCTGGGGCCACAGTATTTTATTAAAACAAAATAATCCTTTCTAATTTGTTATTTTTTATTTTCTCAGTGTGTGTGTGTGTGTTATATAAAGCCCAATCCACGTTTTTAGAATTATCAATATTAATTGCAACAATAAGAACATCAACAAGTATGATTTTCATAAACCAACTGCAGGATTTTGTTTCACGAGGCCCTGGGCTGAAAACTAGCGTGAGTTAAATATAACTCACATGGCAGTTAATGTGTTAATTAAAACTGTTCCTATCCTTTTCTTTTTTCTTTTTTTAATCTTTCATGATATTGACATTTTTTTTGAAGGATCCAGGCCAGTTTTTTTCCTAATGACCCACAATCTAGATTTGCCTGATTATTTCCTCAAGATTAGACTCAGATTAAATGTTTTTACCGAGAATGTTTCAAAGGTGATATGTACTTTCCATTGCATTTCCTCAGGAGGCACATATGTTAATTTGTCTCATCATTGTTGATGCTCAGTTTGGCTAACGTGTCTAGAGGATCTCTACATTTTAAAGGTGCATTCTTTTCTTTTTAATTAATGAGTCATCTGTGGAATGATACTTTGAGGCCACATGACTATTCCTTGGTAACCTTTTACTTAAAATTTTAGCATCCATTGATGATCTTTGCCTTATTATATTGCTAGTTACAAAATGGTGATTTTCTAATTCAGTCAGCTCTTGTAAATGATTCTTTTGTAAAGAATAGCCCCTCCTTCCTCCTACCACATCTTTATGTACATATATTATACTACTATGGATAATGGAATTTTTAAAAATTCAATGTGATTCATCCATTAATTCCAGTTTTTTTGTTTTGTTTTCTGTTTTTGATGCTCACTTATCCCAAATTTGGGCAATGGGAGCCCTTCACACCAAGTCCAGCATCTTTTTGACATGTCCTCATTTAGTCTTTGAGCATGTCTTTGCTTTCTGGCATAGCAAGATGTTGTTTTGGGGGGGGGGGGAGGCGGCGGGAACAGAGTCTCACTCTGTTGCCCAGGCTAGAGTGCCATGGCATCAGCCTAGCTCACGGCAACCTCAAATTCCTGGGCTCAAGCAATCCTTCTGCCTCAGCCTCCCGAGTAGCTAGGACTATAGGCATGCACCACCATGCCCGGCTAATTTTTTCTATATATTTTTAGTTGTCTAGCTAATTTCTATTTTTTTAGTAGAGACGAGGTCTCACTCTTGCTCCCGTTGGTCTCGAACTCCTGAGCTCAAACGATCCACCTACTTCAGCCTCCCAGAGTGCTAGAATTACAGGCGTGAGCCACTGCACCCAGCCGCAAGATGTTCTTTAGTCTCATCTTGTGCTTGCCTTACACCTGGAATTTCTCCAAGGAATACCTGGTTCATTTTAGTGAGGAATAGTACTTAGAAACCAAGATCTGGGCAGTAACTGTATTTACTGTTGTGATTACCATTCATTGATTCTAGATCTGTTTAGTGGATAGAGCTGGGAAAAAACATGTATGTATTTTTTTTTTAAGTCATGAGTTCATACTGATAACTCTAATTCAAATACAACACCACAAGGATATTCCATTTTGTATATTCCCATGTTCCGTTTTGTATTTCCTTTCCCATACAGTTAATAATCTGTTTTGTAACATCAGTGTATTTACTTTTTTGCTCTATCATGTTATAAAAAATAGTTTCAGATTTATATCAGTACCACTACCAGTAACAAACTGTCTAGATAAAGTTCAAGATTTCTTTGAAGTCCTTTTTGTCCTTAGAATATATACCACTAAGGGAAGTGTTTTCTTGCTTTGTAATTCTTTTTTATTTTACATTTTTGAGTAAATGTATTAACACAGTTCAGAAGTTAAAACTGTATAGAAAGGTATACACTCCCATCCCTTCTTCCCTATTCCCATCCACTAGCTATAGGTAACCATTTTCATTTGTTTCTGGCATATCTTTCCTATGTTTCTCTTTGCAAAAATAAATCATAAATGTATTTTTAAATCTCTTTTTGTGTACAGAAGTAGTACATTATGCATACTCTTACATCTTTCTTATTCCTTTTTTTTTAAGACACTGACTTCTTATATGTCTATCAATATTAATGCTAGAATACATTAATTAAACAATTAGGACAGAATATAATACACCACCTTATAGTGAATTTCTTCACTTTTTCTAAAAACTTTTAACTTTGATCATTAGGTATTTTAAGGGTCATAATACTATGACCCTTACTTTGGCTAATTCTTTGCCATAATTCATAGCCTTATTTGGCAGAATACAAAATACACTTACAACACAATAAATTATTTGGGGAATAAATTCAGCACACTCTAAACCCTGAGAAAACATACATAGTGTGATGGAAATAAGCCTGAACTAGAGTCAGGATAGTCTTCTGGGAGATATTGCCAGCCTGAGATCATGTTACATTAACTTTTCAACTTGAGGAGTTGTGTAGATCTTTGAGGGAGCACAAGTTGGGCCTGTAAATCTTCAAGAAGGAGCAGTATATAGTTACGCATTTTGGAGGGAGATTTTTCCTCCCTCCAAAGCGCACCAAGACTGAGAAAAACAAGTTCCTTTTTTCCTTCTATAGAATTGAGATTTCTGGGTTTTGTTTTTCTAGCTTCTCCTTACATTGTGTGTAATCATCTGTGTAAGGGACTCCTGCCAACCTCCTTTCCTTGATTGGGCTCCAGGCTCTGTCTTCTAGCCCCTAAGCCCCTTACACCCTCAAAGTGGAAGCTTAAGGTCATCAGCATGATTAAGGAACTATGTCAGGCAGCCAACTTGAGTTCTTGCTGACTCCCTGCCTTCCAGCTTTTATTTAATACTTGATTTTTGGCCTCTGAGGATTTTACTTTCTTGCCAGCTCAGAGGTGTATCCAGTTGAACCTTTGGTTAGGATATCTACAGTATACTTCAGGAAATGAAAACTTTGGTCATTCACAACTAGAATAGTACTCTTGATTTTCAGTGGCCATTACTGTCTCAGAACTTTTATAGTTCTTTATGTTTATGCAGCAGTTAGCCATTCTTTCAGGGTCAATTCAAATCATACCTCCCCACTGAAGCTTTCCTGGATTACCTGAGTCAACATTGGTCTCATATTGGAAATATTATACCACTGTTTGGCCTTATTAACCAACAGATACCATTTCTGGCCAACACTTTCTGGTTAGTGACGTATACATATTTAAGCCCTGCTTTATGATCTCAATTTTGAAATTTGTAATAAATTGATTTGTTTTAAAATGTACACTTACAGTAGCAATTTATTTATGGTCATTGTTCAGACTTGTAACTTTAGGCTTGTTAATTATAACTTTAGTACTTCCTTTTCAGGTTTATGTATAATCTGCCACAGACTGATTCTAATTACATTGATGTTGAAGTCAACTTCTGGTACTAACGCCTTTTTTTGTGTGTGTATGTACACCTACCTGTACAGTCCATTCACATTCTCATTTTGTTTTGGAGCGGGGAATAACAAATCTTGGTTTGAGAAAATTGATTTTTTAATTTTTTTCTTCTATGAAAGTAATATAACTACATACCTAGTACTTAACAGCAATAAAAGTAATATAGCCAATTTATTGAGAATTAGAAAATAGAAAAGAATACCTGTAATATCATTGTTGGCATTTTGGTGATATTTTTCCACTTCTAATGTTTTTTCATGCTAGTTTTGATACTGTTTTTTTTCCATTTAACACTACTCCTAAACATTTTCTGATGTCAACTATGATTTTTGTATTTGAATAAAAGTAATAAAAGGACTTCATAAATTCAAGCAGTAAAAGGAAGCAAATTAAGTGTCTCCTTCCCCTCAGTCATTACGAAAACTTTCTCCCCTTAGGTTATCAGTGTCTGTGTCTGTCTATAATACGTATAGCTTATCTTTATACAGATGGGATCTCTTACTCTACATTCTGTTATATACCTGCTGTGTTTTTGTTGTTTTTTTTTTTCCACTTTATGTGTCCTATACACCTTTTAATGTCAATGGTCAATGTACCCAGACCTACCTGATTATTTTTATCAGTTATCAATATTCCATTATTCCTTATTCTAATGAGTCCCTTACTGATGGGATATAGCTATCATTTTCAGGGACTGCATACTATTCTATTGAATGCATATATTTGTAAAGGTATTATACTTTGATCTGTATCTTATAAAGTTTCTGAACTATTCAGTACATTTTTATTATATTATAAATGATATATTTGATAGCATATAATTGTTGATATTTGCAACTTATGTTTCCCACCTGGTTTCAAAGGAGAAAGGAGTTGTAACTTAAGTTTTCTTTTAAATCATCATACTGTAACCATAATAGGCATCAACAAATACATATTTGACTGCCTTATTACAGCTAGGTTTGGGGTCATAGTTTTTTGTTTGTTTTGTGTATATGTGTGTGCATATTTGTGCACTTTCATTTGAGTTCACCTTTTTACAAGTTACTGTCATTTATTTTACCAGTTCAGTTGAGTGGCCACCACATCCAGACTCTTGGGCCATTTTCTGAAGGAAATATAAAAGAAGGATAAACTATTTCCACAGTTTGCATCTAAGTTGGAAATATAAGAAATGCACAAAATTGTGAAATACAGTCATGCACTGCATGATGACATTTTGGTCAGCAATGGACTGCGTATACAACAGTGGTTCCCTAGAACTCTAATGGAGCATATATCAAAGCCTAATGTATGGCACTTGATGTTGGTATTGCAGATCAAAGTAGGGGAAATTACTGATACTCAGTAATGGTACTGGGACTCTTGGGTTTCCATGTAAAATATATATAAAAATAAAAAGATTTATACCATCTAGGTTTGTGTAAGTACACTCCACAGTGTTGACACAGCAACAAAATCACCTAATGACATTTCTCAGAATGTATCCCTGTCAGTAGGCAAAGTGTGACCTGTGATCATATAAAGCCAAATTCTATCATGGGCCCAACGTTGTATTAGGTTGAACCATGTGAGACTACTGATATTCAGGCATTTTTACCTATTTTTAAAAAGACAGTCTCATATGTGATTCAGCCTACTCTGTATTTTAGATTCTGTGAAGGAGTATTTTAGAGGGAAACACACCTGGGCTGTAAATATCTTTTTTAACACATTGACTGCCACACTAGAAAAAGAAAATTTTTCCCTGGGGCCACGGTGTTTTTTTAAAGCAAAATGATCCTTTCTAATTTGTTATTTTTTATTGTTTTCTGTGTGTGAATTATATGCAACACAATCCACATTTTTAGAATTAAATTGTCAATATTAATTGTAACAATAAGAACATCAACAAGTAAGATTTTCATGAACCAACTGCAGGGTTTTGCTTCATGAGGCCCTGGGCTGAAAACGAGCCTGAGTTAAATACAGCTCACATGGTAGTCAGTGTGTTACTAGATAGAGAATGTATAAAAGAAGGCCTAAAGTCTGGGATTAGCATGGCATCTATGAAAAAGTATGAAGAAGTAGAAGGCAACTTTAAGTTAAGCTGAATATGAGTTATAATAGGAGATATAGTAGAATAGAAAAGGCTAGAATACTTCAGGACTGAATGCTATGTGGAAGTATTTTGAACTTTTTTTCTTTTTCTCTCTTTAACTTCTATCTTTTAAGCCACTGGTCCTTAAACTTTAATGTATAGCAAAACCAGTTGCAGAGCTTACTAAAATAAATTGCCCAGCTCCACCACCAGAGTTTCTGATTCAGTATGTCTGAGTGGGACCCAATAATTTTAACACATTTCAGATGACAGTGATGCTTATGCTGCTTATGCTGCTAGTGTGAGGACTATAGTTTGAAAAACATTGTTTCAGGCTGTGGGACATTTCTTAGAGATATTTGTACATAGAAAGTACTCCTTGAAATTGCTTTAGGAATATGATGTAGGATTGTGCAGAGTAGATTGGAAGAGAGTGTGATGAGAGTTAGCATGCCTACTTCATGAACGCATTTTATAAATTAATCCATGAGGCCATCTCAAGTTATCCCGTACAGTTTTAGCCATTATTTTCACTTCTCTTGGCTCTGTCACCTGACTTTTTTATTTACCTAATTTACCACCTAATCTATTTTATTTACTCTGTGCCCATATTTAATAGTGAAGAGCCTCTTTGTTTTCAGCAATTTAGTTTCTCACTTTTTTGGTCTTTTTTTCTCCTTTCCCAAGCTTTATGGGCCATTTTAATGAGGCTGTCAAAGTTACAATCTTTGGGCATTTTATTTGTGTTTATTATTTTGTTTCTATTTTGGCAATTTCCATTCTCCAAATAAAGACTTTTTATATTCTTTTTATTTCAGAATGGGAAACTGAAGCCCAAGTGTGTACTCCAGTACAGGATATTTCTAAACTCACAAAGGATGGAACTCAAACCATCAAATTAGAAAAATCATATGACTTTGATGACAGATTACAGAGGCAAGCAACAGATACTTTCTGGAAAATTCCCACTAATGAAAGAGATTTCATTTTGAAGTCAGTCCCTTCACAAGAAGATGACCCTACAGAAGACTATCTTAGTAAATATGATATATATGGAAATAATTTTGAAAAGCATTCAAACCTGATTGTGCAGTTTGATACCCAATTAGATAATAAAACATCCATGTATGATGAAGGCAGTGCAGCCTTCAATCATGTCTCCTATGGTGTTGTACATGGGAAAATACTTCCTGGAGACAAGCCTTACAAATGTAACGTGTGTGGGAAAAAATTTAGGAAATACCCATCCCTCTTGAAACACCAAAGTAGCCATGCCAAAGAGAAATCTTATGAATGTGAAGAATGTGGGAAAGAGTTTAGGCATATCTCATCCCTCATTGCACATCAGAGGATGCATACTGGAGAAAAACCGTATGAGTGCCACCAGTGTGGTAAAGCCTTCAGCCAGCGTGCACACCTCACTATACATCAGAGAATTCATACTGGAGAGAAACCCTATAAGTGTGATGACTGCGGGAAAGACTTTAGTCAACGTGCGCACCTTACTATACATCAAAGGACACATACTGGAGAGAAACCGTATAAATGCTTGGAATGTGGTAAAACCTTCAGCCATAGTTCATCACTGATTAATCATCAGAGAGTTCATACTGGAGAAAAACCTTATATATGCAATGAATGTGGGAAAACTTTCAGTCAGAGTACACACCTTCTTCAGCATCAAAAAATACATACTGGAAAGAAACCATATAAATGCAATGAATGTTGGAAAGTGTTTAGTCAGAGTACTTACCTTATTCGACATCAGAGAATTCATTCTGGAGAGAAGTGTTATAAATGTAATGAATGTGGAAAAGCCTTTGCTCATTCCTCAACTCTTATTCAACATCAAACTACTCACACAGGAGAGAAATCCTATATATGCAATATATGTGGGAAAGCCTTCAGCCAGAGTGCAAACCTTACTCAGCATCACAGGACACATACTGGAGAGAAACCATATAAATGCAGTGTGTGTGGGAAAGCATTCAGCCAGAGTGTGCACCTTACTCAACATCAGAGGATTCATAATGGAGAAAAACCCTTTAAATGCAATATATGTGGGAAAGCATATAGACAAGGTGCAAATCTTACTCAACATCAAAGGATTCATACTGGAGAGAAACCCTATAAATGTAATGAATGTGGGAAAGCTTTTATTTATTCCTCATCACTTAATCAACACCAGAGAACTCATACTGGAGAGAGACCCTATAAATGTAATGAATGTGATAAAGATTTTAGCCAGAGAACATGCCTTATTCAACATCAGAGAATTCACACAGGAGAGAAGCCCTATGCATGTCGTATATGTGGTAAAACTTTCACCCAGAGTACAAACCTTATTCAGCATCAACGCGTTCATACGGGTGCCAGACATCGAAATTAATTGATAAGGGAGACTTCATTTAGGTTTCACAACTTGATCATGTAAATTTTATTTTGTGCACCATGTGTTAAAATATTCAATAGAAGAAATCTGAAGTGCAATATGTTAGATACCACTCAGAAGTATCAGAATTAGTAATATGAATACAACCTATTTAAATTTAATGTGAACGTTAAGAAGGAAACCTCATTGACGTCTTAACCTTTATTCGATATCAGTTTAATTCATTCTAGAAATAAACCCTTTGACAGGGTATTCAAAAACCTGTAACTCATCAACTCTTACTGTATTTAGAGTACTTCTTACTGAGGCCTTATGATTGTAACTTGGGAAAACGTCCATCAAATAGAAATTTCACACTAGAGGGTAATCCTGAGATTATGAGAGAAAAAGCTGCTTTTGGGCCTTTATATCTTCCCAGTATTGAAGCCTTAAAATATGTAAAGGGTTGCCTCCCCTTTTCCTGTCATGCCATAACTGTTATATGGAGCCAGTAGATTTGCAAAAAAAAAAGTTGAAAGTATTTTAAAGATTTATATGTGACCACTGTGTAATTCCAGCTTCCCTCAAATACTGTATTAAAGGAAAAAAAGCTTAATGAAAAATTATGTTAGGATAGAAAAACTAATGTGTATATAACACTTAGACATGTGTACAGATTTAGTTAAACAGGCAAAAAATAAGATACTCCAAGCTTAAATTAATCTTTAAAACATGTTAGCCTTAGTTTCACTGGGTTTTGACATACAAGGTTATCCTGAAGTAAAAAATAGGCATACAGTTCCCATTTTTTTTTCACCTGTCTCCTGAATTCATAACTTAAGGTTTCTCTGTGACTGTTTACTGTAGAAAGTCCATTTCTTCCACTGAAACATGTTTCTTGAGTGCCTACTGTGCTCAGGTCCCAAATTTCCTAATTGGATCTTTTCAGGGTTTAATACAGTATTAAAAATCACGGCTGACTGAAGCAACAAAAAGCTTTCTAGAGTAATGAGAAAGTAAGGACATGATCTTAACTGTTTTATCATAGAGTGAACATGAGAAATTGCCAAAGTGGGTTGCCAGATGCTACCCCATATCCCAAGACAAGGAAGTAATGAAAGCAGCTATGTGAGAAATGTGAGAAAAATAAGTAATGGAAAATAGATTTGAGTTCACTGCTGAAAGTGGGTTAGGGAAAAAGGTGAAAGCTTAATGGAGTGAGGAAAAAGAATGCATAGGTAACTTATACGTGAAATGTAATTGGACTTGCTTTACCTAAGAAAATAAGAGTGGCTACATAAAAAAGCAAAATTCATCCTGGTTATAAGTAGAAACTAAAAACAAAATGACTGATTTTTAAGGAATAATTAGAAACCTGGTACTCCATACATACAAGTAAAATAGAGATTACTCTTAGCATGTCAGGAAAGAAAATTCATTGGAAAAAGCATTAATGCAGAAACTTTCATTGGTGTGGTAGTTGTTAAACAATGATAACTGAATTTTGGGGTCCTAAACAACATAAAAGGCAAACTGGCAGGAATGCAAATTGAAATAGGTACAAATACTATTAATATTATATTTAATATTCACAGCATTCCACTATCTGAATATATGACCATATTCTGAGAATTTAGATTCATCCTGTTCATTTGTTTCTCCAGTGCCTTGCATATAGCATGTGGTCTATACATATTGGTTGAATTAATGAATAAATTAGAATTGAGTAATAATGTAGAACTGATTGGCATGGACTGAAAATTGGTAGAACAATACTTTTTTGTACATACATCAAGGAAATACTTCAAAAGTATTCTTTACTGGATAATAACTGCTAAAAAATGGAGAATCAGATTTCATGGGACATCTTTGCACAAGGAAATTTTCCTGAGCTAAATGAGGGAAGATTGATATATTAATAGATTCTGGTGCCATAAACATCAATTTAAGCATTATTGATCATGCAGCTTCATTTGGACATTACCATTTATATAAACATCCAACAGATAGGTGCTGAAGGAAGGACCTGGGGTGCTAGCATCTTCAAAGATATATTGAATGTTTTCTTTAACAAATTGTTGCTTTCCCTTTTCCTCACATTAGTTAACCTTGATGTTGTAGTATCATCCTTCACAAAGCACAGGTTGCAAAATACTCAAATTGTGCTTATTTCATGGTTCTCATGTTAAAAAAAAAAACAAAACAGCTGTGTTGAAGATACACTTTTTTTGATGCCACTTCATCCCTTACACACACTTCTTTCTCTAGGATGAACATGTGGAGTGTTACAGTCCATAGCACCTTTCTTTGCGTTACTTTGTATTTCCTGCCTTTATGTGTTTTATGTAAATAATGCATCTATAAAGTCTTCCAATGATACACAGAGGCAACTGATGCCCTTAGAATAGTAGTGGAGAATCCTAGATCTTTGGGTATTTTTCCAACTTTTACGGTTGTCTGACCCACAAATAATTCAACAGTTTTTAGCAAATAGTCTTATTTTCCACAATTTTTTATTATGAAAGTGCTCATATACAGAAAATTTTAAAAATAATAAAATAAACTGTGTACCCTCCACCTAGATTTAAAAATTGACATTTTGCCATATTTTTTACTGGAATTTCGAAAATAACTTACAGACATGACATTTCGCCTCTAAATACTTAAGCATGCATCTCATAAAAATAAGGACAGTCTTTTACATAACCATAATATCATTACATACCTAAAAAAATGAACAGTAATTCCCTAATATCTAAAGGCCCTGTCCATGTTTAAATTTCCCGTTGATTGAGTTTTCACACATAATATTTGTTGTATCTGTTTCATCTATCTAGAACAGTCTCCACCTTTGGTTTTTTCCTCGTTTTAAGAGAGCAGGGTCAGTTGTCTTGAAGAATGTCTCACAGTCAGGATTTAACTAGCTGTTTATATGTGGTTTACATGTGGACTGTTCCTATATTGTGTCAATTAGAAGCTAGGGCCAAAGGCTTGATTGGATTCAGGTTAAACATTTTTAATGTTAACACTTCACAGATAAGTTTCATATTGCATCATATCAAAAGTGTCATTAATATCCAGTTGACTTACTATCATTGATGTGACATTTGATCACTCATTTGAGGTAGTAACCACCAGATCTTCCCAGTAGAAAGGTAGTTTTTCCTGCTACAATTTAACAGTCTGTGGACTGACACTTTGGCAGCATATGAATATCCTATTTGGCAACTTTCACCTGGTGGTTTTAGGGACCACAAATGATCCTTGAATCAGTTGTTTCATGAAGGTTTGCAAAATGCTAATTTTCTAATTCTATCATTCTTTATCATGTACTGACTAGGATTCTCCATGGAAGACCTTTCCCTCATCAACTGGGAACGTACTAGAGGCATGGTCATGCTCAATTCTTTTCCTCTATTTACCAGTTTAGTTTAATTACCAGTGAGGAGTTTAGTGTTATCATCTGCAGGGATGACAAATGAGTCAGCGTGTTGCAATCAATTATAATCGTTTCTGATGTTCAAATTCTCCCAAATTTGGCCAGTGGGAGCCCTTCAAGTAGCTCTTCCGTTCTTTTGATAGTCCCTCTCTAGTCTGTGGGCAACTTAATTGCCTTCTGACACAGGATATCTCAAGTTCACCTTGCACTTTCAACGCCCCAGACTTGGAATGAAACATGTCTCCAGGAATTCCTGGCTCCTTTTAATAGGTAAGCTATTTAAAAACCAAGATCTGGGCACTAGGCATGCTCACTGCTAGTGGAGCAAGTCTCATTCAACTTTGTTTTCATAAAGACAACTCTCTGCATTCATGTCATCAGTTACATAATATCTAATTATGCAATGAGATATAATTACGTAACTGGCATAAACTTTTGGGAGAAAAAAACTAAGTCTTGCTAAGCATATACCTAAATTAGAACAGTTCCATATTATGTATACCAGAAAGCAGCAAACTTAAGTGCAAGAGGTCCTGTGCCAAGGCTATCAGCAAATTTTGCAGAGGGAACGGAGCTTGTCAGTTAATCTCGCAAATGGGTTAAGTAGAGGGCAATTAAGAGAATGACTAGATGTATGATACCTACTATATTGTGTTTTAACTATTACATGTCTTGATAACTTACTGTGTTTATAAGCTAATAACCCTCCTTTCCCATCACATTTCTTATGGCAGGTTTTTGGTAAGACCTAAATTTTAATCCTGAAGATCTGTTTCATGTAAATCTAAGTATTAGTTTTTCTTACTAAACCTTTATTTGGTCTTTAAAATGTTAAAGCTGTTTTTTTTTTCATTCTTTGTCTTCTGGTGTCAATTCATTGGCATGTGCCTGTAAATGTATTCTTAGTCCTCTATTTGTTATTCTCCCCATGGCTCTATATTTCATCATAATTATTAGCTCCTTAGAACACGATAACCATTAAAAATGGCAAGCATGTGCACGACAGTGATATGTGTAAATATGTGTAACTGAAGCCTGTGATGCTGAAGTGTCTTGCCTGAGGTCATATGTAAAACAGTGACAGAATAAGGACTGGAACCCCACAGCTCCAGCCCTTAGGTGAGTTCTTATAAAATAATGTTAAATGGATATTCCAAGTACAAACAGTATGTACCTACAATTCTATAAAATTAAGTATTTTTATGAGATTAGAGCGCTGAAAGTTTTTTTAAATCCATTTTTGTCCTCTCTCACATACAGTTCTTAAATTCAAATGTTTAAATGAGAAGAGCCCAACTCAGGATGCACCTCCCCCTGCCAATTTTTCGTCTCTCACCCAGATCTTTCCCAAGTTTCAGAACCATACAGTCATTTTCCTGAAGAACAATCTTAGACCATAACAAAATAAATTCTGTATCCAAAAGTTGAAAAGTAATGATCTCACTCCACTATACATTGACTAAAAACTATAGCTGGAGTACTATATTCCTTCTGAGCACCATTATTTTATATAAGCACAGTCATCCCTCAGAATCCCCAGAGGACTGGTTCCAAGACCCCTGTGGATACCAAAATCCACAGATGCTCAAGTCCCTGATGTAAAATGGAATAGTATTTGCATATAACTTATGCACATCCTCCCATATACTTTAAATCATCTATATTACTTATAATACCTAATATAATATAAATGCTATGTAAATAGTTGTTATACTATATTTTTTTACATTTTATTTTTGTATTATTGGGGGGCTTAAATATTTTTGATCAGAAGTTGGTTGAATCCATGGATGCAGAACGTTCAGATACCCAGGGCCAACTGTGCAATACATTACACTAGGGTCCTTGGAAACTGCAGTTACTAACAGGACTCTAGCACCACTAACATGGAGGCTGTCAAGAGTGCTGGGAAGGCCACCTATGGTCCTGCCCTTTCTGGAACTAAAAGAAAGCAGTAATGTAGAGGATTCACTTGAGAACCATAAAGGCACCAAGCAATATACAGTAGGCACTTAAATATTAACTGAATGAATAAATCCATTCACTCTAATAAACCTGCATTGTGCAAGATCATAGCCAGATACAGCTGTTGAGAGAAGTGCAAAGCATTAATATTCAGTAAAGATAGCTTCTCACCACTGGACATGGTGGCTCATGCCAGTAAATCCAGCACTTCGGGAGGCTGAGGTGGGAGGATCATTTGAGCCCAGGAGTTGGAAGCTGCAATGAGCTATGATTGTGCCACTGCACTCCAGCCTGGGTGATAGAGTGAGACTCTAAAACTAAACAAACAAAAAAAAGCTTCCCACTTTCCAAGGCAAAGATGTGTCAACCATCCCTTTTTTCTTTACTGTACCATTTGTAGAGTACTTTATAATTAAAGCATTTTTTATATATTATCACATTCATTTCCTCTCTGTATGTGATGGACCCCAGAATGGAAAGGGACTGCCTCTCTTCTAATACCCAGAACACTGATCATGGGTGAAATTTAACGTTAAAGAGATTATGTAGTGAAGGAAGAAGTATTCATCTTGTGAAAACTAGAAACCAGAAAAGAGAGAAGACCCAAACCTAAGACCTAGCTGCAAAAAGCAAGGTGCCATTTCTTCCCCTGCCTCCCAGGAATGAGGAGGAGTGTAAACCAGGAGTTGGAGGCTGCAGTGCCCTAAGATCACACCTATGAATAGCCACTGCACTCCAGCCTGGGCAACATAGCCAGATCCTGTCTCTAATTTAAAAAAAACAAAAACAAACAAAAAAACAAAAACAAAATGAGCAGGACTGTAAAGAGCTGGGAAGGAAAAGAAGCCCAAGATTCTCCAGCTTACCTTGACAGAATTCCCACTTATCAGTAGGTGCTATATACCCTGCAATTCCCAACTGAGAGGACAAATGAGGACCTGAAATAGTCCTACTCTCCCAGATATAGAAAAGCAAGCCACAAATTTTGTCATTTTGGCCAGCACCTCTCTCCCTCAATTCCCAGATCTAAGTGAAGGCTTCTGTTTCTCTACCGAGAGCTGACAAACTACTGCCAGCTGGAGGCCAGAGCTAAAAATGATTTTTACATTTTCAAACGGTTGAAAAAAATATTTTGTGATGCATGAAAATTATATGAAATTCAAATTTCGGTGTCAATAAAGTTTCATTGGAACCTAGCCACATCCATTTGCTTAAATTTTGTCTATGGCTGCTTTTGTGCCACAACAGTAAAACTGACAACCATAAAGAGACCACAAAGCCTAAAATGTTTACTATCTGGCCCTTTATAGAAGTTCACCAACTGTGTCTACATAATGGAGTGGGGGTGTCTAGGTCTATTCACTAAGCCAAACACGGTAAAGTAATACAAGGAGCAACACTCCCGGGGAGGGAGGACGGCGAGAGCACCAGAAAATTAAAGTTAATTAGGAGAGCTCTGAAGCATGGAAATGAAGGAGTATAGCGGCACATGGCCAGAAGTCCCAGTTAAGGGAAGAATGGTTAGTCTCTGTTCAGGAAGCAGGTGGATAATGCTGCC
This sequence comes from Avahi laniger, assembly GCA_963575035.1. Classification (NCBI taxonomy): domain Eukaryota; kingdom Metazoa; phylum Chordata; class Mammalia; order Primates; family Indriidae; genus Avahi; species Avahi laniger. The sequence goes on from CAUYSK010025986.1 coordinate 28,365, forward strand.
GAGAGAACTCTAGTCGAGCAATGATGCCTTCTGTCGATATTTCATGACTATGCGCCTATAGCCCTCCGTCTAAAATCAGCGTGAAGGCATGAGGAATGTAGAGTGTACGGATGATTGGAGAGAGTTACATGAGCGGGTTCAAGAATAGTGGTTTCCCTTTTTGGAGTGGCTTCGCTTACTCTTTCGCCAGACTAGGAGGAAAGAAACGTGGGTTCAAGTTAGCATTTTGTTCACTTTGTTCCTAACAAGCCGTGTTACGCAGGCATCCCTTTCCTCTCCCTAACTGCAGTTCCTCACTCAATTATAAAGTCGTCCACAGGGAGGGTAGCTTTTGGAAAGTGAGTTCCCTTTTCATTCTTAACCGTGAAATACCTTTCTGAATAACCCACTTCACCCCGCAAACACATACACACACCCTCCGTCGAAGTTCAACTTTCCCCGCCTCCGAGAAGCTGCGAGTCCACCCACTGGCGGGATAACCCCCCTTGCCCGTCCCGGGAGGCCACCAGCCGTTTGGCTGAGAGGGGTGTGACGGCTAAGGAACCAGATCCCACCTTCCGCAAGATGGGGTTCGGGCCTAAAGCTCGTTCAAAACGGCCCTCGGTGCAAGAGCTGCCCCTCCCTAAACTACGACTCCCGCCGCCTTCAATACCAACATTTCTTCGGCCCAGGGAAAGACCAAAACAGAAGCCCAGCTTCCGGCTCGAAAAGGATTCTGGGACACTGGGCGGAACCAGGCGCGCCAGCGTTTCTGGGAAATGTGGTCTGCAGATCCCGCGGCGCAGATGCACCTTCACGCAGGGTGAGGGCCCCGCCCCGCACGCGCGCTGCTCGAGGCTGCGGTCTCCGAGCACACGCATGCGCTCTGCCCAGGCGAGGGGCGGAAGCGGGCAGTGGGGCGGGCTCTTCTGGCCTGGCATTCGCGGCCGAGGTGTGGTAGGAGTGGTCGGGTTTATTTAAGGCCGACTACAAATTTAAGTGGGAAACACAGGCAGATTGTGAAATCTCACTCTGAGGAAGGGAGCGGGAGGTGTCTACGCGCCGCCCTAGGTGCACACCCAGACATCTGCAGCGGGGCTGTTTCAGGGAGCTCCGCTTCAGCCGACCAGGACCTGGCTGACGGGGTCTCTTTGTGCACCGCGTTGGTCCGGGTCGCGGCAGCTGCCGCCCTCTCCCTCCAAGATCGCCGCGGCCTTCTCGTTGGTCTCTGAATGAACCTCACGTACCTGTCAACCGGCTGCCTGGAATGCCGCCGCACTTCCACCACCGCCACGCACCTGCCCCCGTTATTTTGAAACACGTCTTAGCATCATGTTATTTCATCTGTGAACATTTTTATTGCATCTTTTCAAACAGAAAAATACTTAATATCGTCAAATATTGAGTGGTTGGATTTCCCTGCTTGATGTAAATTTTTTTGCTTTCCCCCCTCCACACACACACACACACACACACAGATTATTTAAATCAGGATCCAAACAAGTTCCATACTTATTTAATTGATGTGTCACGTCTCTTTCTTCAATCTACTGTGTAAATTCTACGGACATTTGTCTTTTATTTCTCCCAATATATTTCTTGGAGAAACTGGGTTTTTGTCCTGTAGAGTTTCCCACAATCCAAATTTTGCTGATTTTGCATGTTCGTCTGCCTGGAAACTGTTTCCTATAGCACGAGAGGCTTGATCTGATTCAAGTTTAATATTTTGGCAAAAATACTTCCATAGGGGGTTTGTGTTATATCAGAAGACACATAATATCTGGATTTCCCTTTTTGTGATGTAAGCAACCATTGATGATCATTACCTACATCCATTAATTCATTCGGGGTTGCAAAATAGTAATATTTTAAACCTTTCTTTCCTTCTTCATTTATAAATTGGATTATTCCTACAAAGAGAAACTTCCCCTCATCAACCAGTTGGCTACCCTGGGGTATAGTTTATATAGGAAAGTAGTAAGTGCTTGATTTGTTCCTTTATTTAGCATGTTTTAAAATAATAAGTTTGTTCGCTAGGTTACTCCCAAACTGACAAATGAGGTTTGTGTTTATTTAGTTGTTTGTTCGTTTGTTTTGCTTTTTAAGTGTCACTATGAGTTCATGTGACATGTTTTTCAAATTCATTGTAGTTATTATTCCTATCGATACTTCAATTGCTATGTCTTTGACCTGTGGAAGCCTTGTTGGGTTGATTCCTGAGCCCTTTACATAACCCTAGTTGTCTTTGATACGTCTTTGTTTTCTGAAATGATAAGATGTACCAGGTTCATCTTGTACACTTCCTGCCCCAGACCTGGATTTAACCATTTCTTCAAGGGGCCCTCTTCCTTTTGGTGGGAGCTGGCATTTATAGACCACAACCTAGATGCAAGTGGTGTTCATCACTACTGAATAGTGGTGTTTCTAGGCCTTTCCCAATTAGAGCTGGAGTTCACACTAATACTTCTAATTCAAGTCCAAGACAACAGGATTTTTACTTAACCTCATCAATCTGACATATGTATCTCTATTTTCCCATATTGGAAACCCAAATTCTCAGTTATAACATAATGATGCATTTACTTTATCAAATAATATGTACATTTTTAAAGTCCCAGAACAACCATAGCATTACCACCAACAATATCATTGAAAACTTTAAGATTTTAAAAAAATTATTTCTGTCCTTAGAGTATAGGCTAGTAGAGATGTACTTTAAAGTAACATGGAATAATTCCTCCTGGGTGTTATAACACCAGCTACCACACAGTGTGGCAGACTACATAATGGCCCCCAAAATACCCAGATCCTAATACTTGGAACTTGTGAATGTTACTTTATATGACAAAAAGGAGTTTGGCATGCGAATAATTAGGGATCTTGAGATGGGGAGATCATCCTGGATTATCTGGGGAGCCGGATATGAAATTGAAAATACCTTATAAAAGAGAGGCAGAGGAAACTTTAACAGGAGAGAAAAAGATAATGTGACCATAGAAAGAGATTGGAGTGATGCAATCACAAGCCAAGGAATGCCAGCTATCAGCAACTGAAAGGGAAATGGAACAGATTTTACCCTAGAGCCTCTGGAAGGAACACGGTCTTGATTTTGGCCCAGTGAAACTGATTTCAGACTTCAGGCCTCCCTAAACTGTAAGAAAATCACTATCTGTTCTGAGCCACCAAGTTTTTGATGATTTGTTACAGTGGCCATAAGAAATTAATAGAAAGAGGTTCATTTGTTTCATTTTACTTTCAAAATTTAGGGTTTGCTTTTCCTTAATAATTACCTAATGTTTTTCATGCCATCAAAGTAAAATCCACAAAACAAAGTACATTTAGAGAAACCCAACTTCTTATCCCTGTACTCTCTACCCAATTCCCTCCCTCTGCCATAGATAACCCTTTTTAAATTTTATGGTTTATTCTTTCATTTTTTAACATAAGGAAACATTTATATGTATATTCTTACCCTTCCACTCTCTTAGATAAACTGTAGCATACTATACACACATCTCTCCACCTTGGTTTTTCCTCATAAAAATATATCCTAGAGATCACAGAGATATTTCTCATTCCTTTTTACAGTTGCATATTACTTCATTGTTTGAATGTTCTGTAGTGTATTCAACCAGTCTTTTAATGATAGACATTTGGAGAGTTTCTAAAAGGAGGCAAGAAAGGAGAGAGAAAAGAAACACCGATTACATGGGACAAATAGAAACCAGCAAGAAGGTGGATTTAAACCCAAACATATCTATAATTACGTTAAATATAAATGGAATAAATACTTCAAGTCAAAGCTGAAGATTGTCAAACTGGATTTTTTAAAAATGATCCTTCCTACAAGAGATGCAATTTAAATATAAGGGCACAAAAAAATAGGAAGTGAAAGTATGCAGAAAAGATATAACACGCAAACACAAATCAAAAGAAAGTTGGTGTTACTGTATTAATATTACGCAAAAGAGAATTTAACACAGGAAGCATTACTAGAAATGAAGAGTGATATTTCATAATGATAGAGCATTAATCCACCAGAAAGACATAACAATTCTAAATTTAAAATGCACCTAATGACATAACCTAAAAATATATAAAGCAGAAATTGTCAGAATTGAGAGGAGAAATAAATCCTCAATTATAATATGATAATTTAATATACTTCTCTCAGTAACAGGTAAAATAAACAGATAAAAAATCAGTAAGAATGTAGATGATCTGAAGAATGTGATTAAAAGTGCCAGTGATTACATAATTTACTTTTATTTAAACCCTTCTGAGCTGTTTGGATTTTTACTTCATGGAAATGAATTTCTTTTATAAAAATAAAGCTTTGAACAAATATGTGTATAGCACTCTATTATCGAAGGTATAAAATCATTCACTTTTAACTCTCCTTTTGATAAAATAAGGAATTCAGAATTTCCTCCCACCTATTCAGCTACCCAGTCTTTATTATCCTAGCCCAAGGAAGTAAACGCAGCCTTTTCTTTCTCATCATTTTTTAAAGTTATATTCTCTTTTTCATTTTTTAAGTTACAAATCTCAAATCTATTGAAAAGTAAGGTGAAAAGTATAACAAACACCAATGTATCCACTGCTTTGTCTTGTCCACTCTTAATCCTGCACGGTTTGCCTCATATCTTATTTTGTTGTTAAAAAGTAACACATTAAAAGTAGGTCCTCTCCTCCCGCTGGTTTGCAGGCTGGCAGCCACTTTTACTCTTGAAGTTTTTGGGGCACCGGCACCAGCAAAGCCCAAGGCAGGAGAAAGCAAAGGCCACAGGACTGCGGCCGCCTTGGAGGCTGCTGCTCCTGTTCGCTGTGAACAGTGCAAAGGTGGTGGAGGCAGCTTCTCTTACCAAAGAAGAGTAAGATCAGAAATAGAAGGGTTTTCTTTTTCTTTCCTCATGGCTCCGTGGGGGAAAAAAAGAAATACAAGTTTTTCCTTTAAGGATAGTGACAAACGTCTAAGCAGTATGTTGGTGGCCGGCAAGTTTGAAGGGGTGGCCTGGGGCCTTGGACCATTGCTGCTCCCTTCTCACTCAAAGAGTTGAAAAGAACCATCCAGAGAAGCACCTCTTAGGGGCTACAGGAGAGATACCTTATGAATCAAAGAGTCAGATCAGAAATAAGAATTCAGTCCTTAATGATGATGAAAACTTTCCAAGCAGTACACCGTCTGATAGCAGGATTGGAGAAGGCAGGTACCCGAGGGTGCCCTCTCTGGAATGCGGCCAGGCTCATCACAGTTCCCACCTGCCCTCCTCAACTATTCATATTGTTCCCAGCCTCCAGCTGCTGGGCCAGAGGCACTGCCATGCCTGCAGCAAAAGTAGAAAAAATGTTTTTAAATAGAGAAGGTTAGCATTTGGGATTTCTGCAGATCTCAGTCCAACATGCCAGACATTACAGATACTTTAAAAAATAAAAATAAAAACAAAACAAAAAACTTCCGCTGAGCTCTCTTCCCACTAGCAGAGAACTTCCACCACCCCCATGGCGAGCCTGACCCGCTACCCGCCTGAGCCCGGACTCTGCCATGTCCCAGGGAGAAAGCAGCTGCCCTCTCTGATACTCAGAAAGGGCTCATTGCTCACTCCCCGGGATTCAATTGCTTTGGGCTTCTTTGCTTCCCCATCTCACCTGTCTTTAAAAATGTCCTGTTGAAAGTTGGTTCCATTTTCCTAGTTGCTACAGTAGGGGCGCTGGTCTGTTGCAACCTTGTACATTCCGACCAGAAGCCCGACCAACTATAACTATCTGAAAATATAATATTGCAAAGTCTCGGAAAGCCACATCTGAGAGTGGAAAAGGATGATGAGTAGACAAAAATGATAGCATTTCCTGGTGTGTTGGTTCGACTCTTTTAATAATGCATTTGAAGTAAGTTATCGCGACTATGTATGTTTTCTTTGAAACAATCAGCAGTTTGAAAACAGGCATGAAACAGGAGGCCTCTTGAGCTCGTCTAAAATTCGGGTTTTGTGGGTAAATAAGCCTTTGGTGAGGAAGTTGTGGGTTGTTTCAAGAAAGTCAGTATAGTGAGGGACCATGTGACCAACCTTGCCGGAGAGAGGACGGGCACAACAGATGCAGAGGACATGCGGGTCAGGGAACCGAGCTCTGCCAGCGGCTGGAGGCTTTCAGCATTCTGAATTCCGGAGCGAGCAGCTGACACGTAGGTGGCGGTAAAAGGAGCGTGTCTGAAACGAATGTTCCAGCGGTGGAGCCTGGTGCTGGCAGGTGTGGGGGGCCGGCGACGGGTGAGTGGAGAAGAGACGCTCGAAGACCAGCGGCGCCGCGGGGCCGACCTTGCTGTGCGCGTTGACTCCGCTGAGTGTGAAGCGAGGACTCAGGGTTGAGACGCGGTTTGTGAACAGAAGTCTTCAGTAAATGAGGAGGAAATGAGGTGACCAGCAGGTTGGCAGGGAACAATAGCAAAGTGAGTGTGAAGCTCTCTCCTGGGGACCACGAGGTTCAAAGGAAAATAAAGCAAATCATTTTCATTTTGAACTTTGCTTAAACCTTCTACTCATTGCTGTGCTGTCCTCTAGGTCAGTGAACTCCCTTTTTGGCACCAAGGACCAGTTTCATGGAAAACAAGTTTTCCACCGACGGGGGTGGGGCGGTGGGGGAGGATGGTTTCGAGATGATTCAAGCAAATTACATTTATTGTGCAGTCAGACCTCTCTGCTAATGACAGTCTGTATTTGTAGCCGCTCCCAGTGCTGGCAGCATCACCTCAGCTCCACCTCAGATCATCAGGCGTTAGATGCTCATGAGAAGTGTACAACCCAGATCCCCTGAATGCGCAGTTCACAGTAGGGTTTGTGCTCCTGCGAGAATCTAATGCCGCCGCGGATCTGACAGGAGGCGGAGCTCATGCAGTGACGTGAGCGATGGGGAGCGGCTGTAAATACAGATGAAGCTTCCAGGGCTCATCACCACTTACCTCCTGCTGTGCGGTCCGCTTCCTAGCAGGCCAAGACCTGGTACCAGTCCACAGCCCAGGGGTTGGGGGCCAAAGCTCTAGGTATTTCTCTTGTGGACATCAGAGAAACAGTGGCTCAGAGAAATAACAAAATATTTATTGGTGTGCAATGAATGTAGATATTTGCAATTTTTCATATTTCAGAGATTTAAACTGGTAAGAAAATACAGAGAATGTTTAAAATGCAATCTTTGTATTTTGAAATGGCTTTATCTTGGAGAGCTAAAATAGTGGAGTTGTTCATTGTTTAACCAATCACTCCACATGTAAGAGAAAATCATATCTATAAGTCTGTAAAAATCTTTTTACCAAGTATAGGGCATTCTGGGAAGATGTCTATTACAACTTGAAAAAGTAAAAGCAGGTGAAAGTCAGCAGTGTTCAAAAGAAGTGGCTTTGTTAGTCTTTTTCATTGGATGGGTAAAGATTTGACAGCTCTAATGCTTGCTCCTGCTAAGTTGTAAAAGAGAGTAGGGAATAAAATTAATCTGGTTATTAATTTGGAAATTTGATTTAGTCTCATTTCCAGGGTTTGTGAATATTAACTCTAGCAGAAGGGTCCAGCCCTATGAACAGGGCACTTTTCAGTTTCCCTAACGTCCCTGGTGGTGACGGCTTTCCTGCCCTTGGGGCTGCGGGATTGCCCTGCCATGGGGGGCCCACATTAGAATGTTGTTGGTCAGGCTAGGCTGACAGCCAGAGGTAGCAATACAAGTTCAAATACAGTGTCCCTCTGCACCTGCCCAGACCAGCCTAAACTTGGACCACTCGTGTTACGTTAAAGCCAGAAGTCAGCCCTTTTCTCCTGTTATAAGCTGAAGACGCCCAAGAAAAGAAAATATATAATTTTCACTTTTAAACTCAAAATCTTGACTGCATTTACAAAATAAAATTATTTGTATTAATTTCAAGGTATGTAGGGACAGAGGGCCTGAGAAGCACGTGTGGTGACTATGGCTGACTACAAGGAACACTAAAAAATGAGACTGTACATGCTTAGATCTGCTGGAGGGCCCGGGAGCTCCTCTCGCCAGCCTACTCTGCCAGTCTTCTGCCTCGAAGAAAGAGGCTTTCGGTACGTACCGAAAATGGCAGACTGCCTTATTTATCTATATCTAATATTCTTAATCACATGTAAAGTGTCTTTAAAACATGATAGACACAATCAAAGTTCCCTGTAAACCTCTCCCGTTCCCTCGTCTTCTTCTGTAGGTGTAACCACGTTTTAAATGTTTCTGTACTTTTACTTCATATGTATATGTATGTAAATGATATGTGGCATTTCACCTGTTGTTAGGTTCTGTGTAAAAGTACTGTGTGGCGCACATCTTGCTGCGTTTTGTGTTATTTATATTGTGTTTTCAGATTTATCCACGTCAATCCCTAGAGC
>CAUYSK010025987.1:0-18202 GCA_963575035.1 Avahi laniger
CTCCGCCTCCTGTCAGATCAGCCTCTGTCTCCCATCACCCCCAGATGGGACCATCTAGTTGCAGGAAAACAAGCTCAGGGCTCCCACTGATTCTGCATTATGAGTTGTGTAATTATTTCATTACATATTACAGTGTAATAATAATAGCAATAAAGTGCACAATAAATGTAATGCACTTGAATCATCCCAAAACTATCCCCCACCCCCATCCAATCTGTGGAAAAATTATCTTCCACGAAACTGGTCCCTGGTGCCAAAAAGGTTGGGGACAGCTGCTCTAGACCTCAGCCTGGCCCGTCTGGCCCTGCTCCTCCAGCCGCCCCAGCCTGCCTCTCGCCTGCAGCCTCACTTGTCCATGGTGTAGCCCGTCTTGCAGCTGCACTCGTAGCCGTGGGGCTGGTCGTGGCAGTTCTGCGTCTCATTGCAGTCGTGGTGCCCGTTCGCACACTCATCCTCAGGGGGGCAGGACAGGAAGGCCCAGGAGGCCCCGGGACGCCCACACGTCAGCCCTGGCACCAGGAATACAGGGCTTCACCTGGGGGGGGCGCCTCTGCACCACCCACCCCCCGCCAGCCAGGCCCTCACTCCTACTTCCTCTGAGCCCCACTTCCAGTCTGGCTCAGAGCCCCCATGTTTGTGTTTTCCAGGCCAGACCCCAGCTAAGGGCCAGCCCTTCTTGCGCCACCCCCAAACCCCTCTCACCATCACGGGGGCCGCTGAGTCCGCCCTCCATGCAGTGGCCGCCCCCATCCTGGGCCCCCCAGGCACACCAGCCGCAGTGGGGGCGCCGCAGGCACAGGGCACACTGGGTTGCCTGAGCACAGCCCAGGGAGCAGCTCTCGGGTCCCCGGAGCAGCCGCCCACAACCTCCGGCCATACACCGCAGGGGCAGGTAAGAGGGGCTCAGACACTGTAGGGGGAGAGAGAGGCGGGGAAAGAGAGTCAAACGAACACATTCTGGATATCTTCGCTGACCACGCTCTTCTCCGAGGCCTTGCTCCCCGCTGGCCACAGCCAGGTGCGCTAGCTGGGGTCGTCACATTCTCCCTCTCAAGCATTTGTAATGGACATCAAGACTAGACGTCGGGCTAGGGAGGTCCTTGAAACAGGAAGGTCACGTAGACTTAGGATGGAGGGACTGCATGGATGAGCAAACGACGAGAACATGGAGAGACAGGACGAGACAGCTGCAGAGAGAGGCAGAGACGGGAACCACGCACCCCACAGAGAGATGGAAAAGAACTTTCCGGGCTGCATCTCCAGCCCCTGGGGAGGCCTGGCTGCACCTTCTACCCCAGGTTCCAGGAGGTACCACCATATGGCGTAGGGAGTTCCCTTTACCCAGCTAGCTGAGGACACTGTTTTCTTACAGCTCAGGAAGGCGGCGACCCCAGATGGGCACAGACAAGAATGTCAGGAGAGGGGCTGTAAACCCCAGTCACTTAGAAAAAACACAGAGCTGGCTGCTGTGACAAAAAGGCTTCTCCCACCCCAGGCTGGGAGGCTAAGGAGCCCTTGGTTAGGGGCAAGGTAGCAACTCCTCCAGGGGTGGGGAACCTGTGGCCCCCGGGGACACATGTGGCCTTCCAGTCCTTGAGTGCAGCCTTTTGACTGAATCTGAATTTCACACAACAAATGCTTTTAACAAAGGGATTTGTTCTGTGAAGTTTGGATCTGGTCACAGGCCGCACTGGGGGATCTGGAAGGCCACACCCGTTTGGGACCCCAGCTACATGCACAATGAGGTTCAGACCCCTGGGAACTCACCTCAGCATTTAAGAGCTTTTATTTTATTTACTGCTGGGGCCTCAAGCGAAGGATGGGAGGAAAGAGATTAATCTGGACTGGTGGGCTGAAAGCACTTAGGAAAAAGCAAAGCAACCTGCGATCCCGAAATAGAAAACCCTGGCTGCTCTGGCCAGAGCTCTGAGCCCACTGCGGGTCAGCGCCTGCGATGGACTGGGCCTGGCTGAAAGGCCAGAGGAAAAGCCTCTGCCAGGCTGGGCATCCAGATCTAAATTTAGCGCATCCACTGGCAGATGGCGGGGCAACCTGGGAGGGGTAGAGAACCGAGTCCCCAGCCCTGCACAGCAATTTCTGCTGTGACCTCCCAAGCGGCCAAATGTGATGACGCCCAACACTATAAACTGCTTGTCCTGTGTTCTGAGAGCAGGACCCTAGCTTGTCTGTTGACAAACCCCATAGCCTAGCAAAGTGCCCAGCACGAGGAAGGTGCTCGATAACGAATTTATTAAGGGGAGGGAGGACGGGAGGAAGAAGCAGGCCAGGCACCAGCTCTCTCTGCTGCCTGCCCCAGGCTCTGAGGCCAAAGCCATTAAAGAACAATGTCAGATGGTTAAAGTCGGGGAGCCCTTGAGCCAGATCGTAGGAGATGAATTAAAGGACGGGAATAAGAGAGACACAGAGGCCGGGCAGCCAGGAAGGGGACACAGAAGCATGGCCGGAAGACACGGCAGGGGCAGGGACACTCACAGGCAAAGGGGGAGACAGAGATGGTGGGAGCAGAGAGAAAGCAGGATCGTGGGGCTACGGCCGGGGAGACGGAAAAGGGAGGACAGAGGGGGAGGTGCAAGAAGGAAGGTCAGTGCCAGGGCAGAGGAGGGAGACCTGGACGGGCCTTTGCCCGGCCCCTGCCCAGCCGGGCCCGGTACCTGCTGCAGGCTGCTGCTCCAGACGCAATGCTGCCAGCCCCCGTCCGCGCCCTTGGAGTCCAGGCAGGAGGAGCAGTTAGGTAGGAGGTGACAGGGGGTGGGGCAGGGCAGTGGGGGCGACGATTCCACCGGCATCGGGGACACGTTCAGCAAAGAGTGGCTGAAGCACGTCCAGTCATAGGTGGGCTGCACTGACAGGATGCGGCGGGTCTCCCCTGGGGTTGGGGGCACAGGGGAGAGTCGCCAGTGCTGGGCCCCCAGCTTCCTCCTCCCTCAGACCCAGGAGTCCGGGCCCCCAAACTCCCGTCTCGGGGCCAAGCCCGGCCGCTCACCCGTCCTCTTGAACTGCCGCGTCCACATGCACTTGCCCTCCCGCGTGCACTGCTCGCAGTCGGCCGCCCCGCACGTGGCCTCCGAGCAGTTCCCCGCCCAGAAGACCTCTCGCTGGTTGATGCGACAGTCATTCTCCGAGGTGCAGGACCCGTTGCGCCCGATGCAGGCACCCTCGGGGCAGTTGGTACACCACTTACAGCGGGGGGCAGACGCCTGGCGGGGGAAGACGCGCTCGGAGGGGTCCTCAGGGGCCCCCAGCACTCCTCCTGAGCCAGCTAAAGGGCCCAGGGGTTCCCAAGCCCCTGAGGCGGGTGGGACAGCTGACCAGAGTGGAGACCAGGACCGCCCCACCCACCTGCTGCTCCTCATCGCCCCCACCCACTCACCTCTCCATCTCCAGGCTGCAGGGTCCGGGGGTGGCGGGCCAGGCACTCACTGCAGGTCCGGAGACGTCGACATTCCTCCGGGGAGCGAGGCATCGGGGAGCAGGGGGGCGCCCCACAGCCCAGCCTGGAGGGCATGAGGCCTGGCTCACTCACACCCAGCCAGGCCCCGTCCTCCTGCCTCCGAGACACTGTCCTGTAGGCCCCCCTGCCTCGTCCCAAGCCGGACTCAGCACCAGCGTCCTGAACCTGGTCGTCCCCACCCCCACTTGGTGATGGATGGTCCCACGTCCACCTGTCATCTGGGCTGGACCATATCCCAGATCCCCCTGTCCCTCCAGCCACCAAGGCCTTCTGCCTCCTGAATTTCTCTCTGACCGTCCTCTCCTCTCCACCCCTGCACCCCTTCCACAGCCGGTCCCCATCCGCTGCCTCCCCTCCCCACTCCACCTCCCACAACAGCTCCAGGGATCTTTCTGCCTGGGCCTGCCCCTGCCCCTCTCCTGCTCGAACCTTCTGTGGCTCCTGCCACCCACAGTGCAGGTCCACAATCCCTCAGCCCAGATCCTGGGAGGCACACGTGTTTCAGAACTTTTCAGATTTCAGAAAAGCAGTGGGCGTGCCTGTTATTACACACACCCCTTAGGGGGTGTGGGGGAGCACCCCGTCATCAGACCCATTAACCCCCCTGCAGCAAATGCGATGACACTTCACAGGGCAGATAAGGCCCGTCCACGGCCCCACATCAGGAGAGGATGACGGGGCAGCCAGGTGGGCTTGCGAGGGACCCACGAAAGCGTCTTCTGCTTCCACAGAGACTGGATCCCCTGGCTGCAGCTGAGGGGTCTGTCTCGTTTACCCCCAGGACAGGTCATCGCTCGAATGCACAATGTGCAGCCTCACTTCCGCATCTTTGCTCATCTCAACTCTACTGCTCTCTTAGTGCCTGGTTCAGACCCAGCGCCTCCAGGAAGCATGCCTGCACGAGACCCCAGCCACAGCCAGGGCTCCCCACTCGGAGCTCCCCCCGGCCGCCCCTGCTCCTGCTGACTCGCCCACTTTCCCAGGTGTGAGCTGGGGGGATCCCGAAGCAGACGGTCCACTCCTGGGGCTTCCCTCCCAGCCTGGCCTAGCACAGGACCCCCTTCAGCAGGCCCCACGACCGCCTGCTGGCGATGGGCTGCCAGTCGCCATGGTTACCTGTGGGCCTGGTCCCCCGACAGGCAGGCCCCATGGCACCAGGTGCAGGCCCCAGACTGGTTACAAGCTTCGGGTGAGGGCAGCAGGCGGCAGGGGTCGGGGGGCAGGGTCAGCGCCAGCAGGCGGCCCAGGGCCACCCCCCCAAAGCCTCCAGAGACGTACAGGCGGCTCCCCACTGCCGCCACGGCATGGGCCACAGACTCCTCCACCGGGGGCCCCACAGAGGCCGGGCCTGAGGAGAGACGGGGCCAGAGACTCAGATACACAAACAGCAAAAATGGAATAAGAACAGAGACAAATGTCTTGAAACACCAGTGAATGTTAAGATGGTTATTTTATGTTATTTGAATTTCATCTCAATTTTTTTTTTTTTTTTTTTAGACAGTGTCTCACTCTGTCACTGTGGCTAGAGTACAGTGGTGTCATCACAGCTCACTGCAACCTCAGACTCCTGGGCTCAAGCAATCCTCCTGCCTCAGTCTCCCTAGGAGCTGGGACGACAGGCATGCACCACCATGCCTAGCTAATTTTTCTATTTTTTGTAGAGATGGGGTCTTGTTCTTGCTCAGGCTGGTCTCAAACCCCTGACCTCAAGTGATCCTCCCATCTTGGCCTCCCAGAGTGCTAGGGTTACAGGTATGAGCCACTGCACCCGGCCTGAATTTCACCTCAATTTTTTTAAAGCCTCAAAAAACTACACCTCGTCGTGCAGAAGCTAGATTAAGAAAAAAAGGAATTTAGAGACAGAGGGTCCAAAAGACAAGCAAAAAGGAAAGGAGCCAGCCCTAGAAACACACACAGCCAGTCACAACAGTAAGTGAGAGAAAAAGGCAAAGATAAGCCCCTTTCTAACCTACGAACAGCAAAGACTGGCAGGAAACACCCCCACATGTAACAGTGGTTGTCTCGAGAATGGGATTATGGGTAGTGTTTTTCTTCCTATTTTATAAATTATGTACAGTGAACATTTTTACTTTTATAATCAGAATGAAAAAATAAACTTTCTAAGAGGAAAAAAAGGACAGGAAGGAGGGCATCTCCATGGCGTTTAGATTACACAGAGGGGACAGGAGCTTTGCTGGTGGGTCTGAAGGCCTGAGTGACTCCTGATGAGGGGAGGTCCCAGGAGGGGATGGGGTACCTCCTGGATATCGCCAGGCTTCCTGGGGACAGCGCTGGGGACTTACCGGTGAGGTCGGGCAGAAGCCAGGCATTGCAGTTGACCTGGTAGAGCAGAACATCGCTGCTGAACTCGTCGGGGTCTGAGCGCCCCCCAAGAACCACCATGGTGTCCCCCAGCAGGGCTGAGGCATGGAAGAGCCGGGGACGGGGCTGTTGGGGAGACATGTGGCAGGGATGGCCTGTCGGAGCTGTCCTCTGCTCCACGTGCTCTCTCCCGGCCCGCCCGCCACCCTTGGATTTCCCTACCTGTCGCCCAGCAGCCCACCCAATCCCAACCTTCCTGGAATCTCCCTCCTTCCTCCAGGAGACCTCCCGTATCCCCAAGAGCAGCTCACAAAGCCATCTCCTTCCCCCTGAGCCCCTAGAACCCCCATGACTCAGGCTGCCCTACAGGAACCTGGCCCAGACCCCTTGAGATGAGCCCCCTCATTCTTCCTGTGATCTCAGCAGCCGGGTGGGGTGGTCCTGGGGTAAGGCTCCCCTGAATCTCTTATTCGTCTCCCCCTCCCCCAAGATGGGCTTGGAAACATATGTGGACTGAAGACGCAAGCGTCCCCACCGAGCACAGCCAGGTCTCCCCGTCGTCCTACGCACTGCCTCCTTGGCCTCAAGGCAGGAGGTGCAAGGAGCAAGGAGCCTCGGCCCCACTTTTTACAGGTAGGGAGGGAAGGGGAAGGGGCCTGCCAGGGCCACAGCAAGAGTGAGGGCGGAGCTGGGGCAGAACTCAGGCCTCCGACCCACTAGCCTAGGAGCTTTCCTCCTAATCAGGGATGGAGGCAGGGGACACGTGGGGGTGTCACAGCTCAGTCAGGGGACTAGAAAGGAGAGAAAGCAGAAATCCAGGATGGAGCCAGTCCCTGGGGCACTGCAAAAGGGGGCACTTTCCCCATGGCCCCCGCATCTATTGGTCTAGGACCTCTTTTCCTGACCTTTGACCCCTGAGAAGGGGCCAGCAGGCTCCAGGTGCGGTCAGGACAGTGCAGGGAGTAGAGCTCCGGGGACGGGGCCGCCAACTCCACGTGGAATCGGAAGCCCCCAAACACGTAGAGGGAGTCAGTGGCCTCGTGGTAGACCGCAGAATGACCATAGAGACCTGGTGGGGGCAAATGACCACAGGCTGGGGAAGGGCTGGCCACCAGCAATGCCCCCTGATGACCTCCTGGGCTCGCTTGTTCAATGACCACATCACTACCCTATGGGACCTGAGGCCAGAGGGAGGCCCCCCCAACCCTCCCCTTTCCCTGTGGTTCTAAAGGACAATCGCTAGAGGCTCTGGGAAGGAGACGAGAGTAATCCATCCTTGGGAAGTTTTCATAGGCTCTGAGGAAGGAGGGTGACCAGATCGTCTGGGGAACAGTGACCAAAGAATGTAGAAGGAAACACAGAGAAAGGAGAACCCCTGAGGAACGGTGATCTCAGAATTACCGGGGGGAGGCAGAGGGTGACCACATGTGGCAGGAAGTGGGCAGTTTATTATGGAGTGTGGGAGGGGAAAATAGAGGAACTGAACATTTCAAGAGATGGCACCCTGGGAAGCTGGGTGGGGGCCGGGGAAGACAGGGAGATAACAAGATGTGGCAGGCAGTGACCACAGGTTATGGAGCAGGCAGAGTCCACATAAAGCCTGGACAGCCAGGAGGTCAAAGGGTGCTGTGCCCTCCCGGTCCCCAGCCCCACCTGTGGGGGGTGTTCCGCTCTGGGCTCCTGACACCCAGGTGCCGGTCGCCAGCTGGTACTCGAGAAGCTGCTGGTTGAAGCCATTTTCGGGGGAGTAACCACCCACCAGGAGCAGAGACAGGCCTCGGCGGGCAGTGAGGGTGTGACCAGCGACTGCCGGCAACTCCACGGTCTGAGGAGTCTGAGAGATGGATGGTCGAGGTCACCAGGGGGCTGGAGGTCAGGGATCACCTTGTGGGTAGAAGCGAGACTCAGCTCCCCACAGTGCCCTCTGAGCTGCCAAGGAGGTAGTGAGCTCCCAGGGCCGGTCAGACCCCAGGCCTTCCAACCAGGTCCCGGCAGGTCTCTAGTCATTTCCATCTGTTCATCATCCATGGGTGGCCTGCAGTGGCTTCGGGAAGCCTGGCTCCTCTGCTCTCTCTGTCCCAGCCTGGCCAACCAGCGGATCACACCCCCTTGGCCAAGGACTGGCTCAGGGCTACAATGTGACCTAGGATGGCCAAGGAAATTCAATTCTGGGGCTTCTACTGGAGGCCCCGGAGGACACTGTTTCCTCTAGTGGTGAAGCCAGCAGGAGCCGCTGTGGCTGCCTTTGCCAGAGCCTGGGGAGGGGTCTGGGGTGGGGCGAGGAGAGATGCTTACCTTCTCCTGCCGCCATTGCAGGGTGGTGAGGTTGAGGACCCAGAAATCACGGGTGACACCTCCAGCTGTGAGTCCCCCCAGCAGGTACATGGCACCACGGCCAGCAGGCACGTAGGCAGCTGCGTGGAAGGAGCGGGGTGACGGGCCTGGGCCCCCGTCTTCGGCTCCTGCCAGCATCTGTGTCCATCGCCGCTCACTCACTGAGTACCTGAGACCAACGTGTGAAAAAGCAGTCTCGTTACATGGTCCTCCCAGCATCCTTAAAGGTGACCCTTCCTGACAGACGTGCCAGCATCCCCTAGGGTAACCTTCCTATGACAATCATCTTACCATCCCCTGAGGTAGCACCACCCAAATAAGTACTCTAGTTCCCAGGTGTCCACAGGTGAGACTCCCATGACAAATGTCCCAGCATTCTTTGGGGTGTCAATCACCTTAGAGATTTTTCTGCACCCCCCTGAAATGACTCTTAGATGACAGACATCTCAGCATCTCCTGAGGTGGCTTCCTCCCCTTCAGGTATCCCACCTCCCCAGGGCTGTCCTCACCTGTACAGGTTTCCCAGCAGCCCCTGGGGCAGGCCTAGGCCCCCAAACATCCACAAGGTGGCATCAGGTCCCTCCACCATGGTGTGCCCCAAGCGGTGCAGGAAGCGGCTAGCAGTGTCCTGGGGGTGGGGGTGGGAGAGTCAGGAGTCAGGCTAACGTCAAAACAAAGTGTCAGGCCTGGGTATAGGGTCTGGGGGTGGTCCCAGGAGCGGGGGTGAGAGAATGATCCAGGTGGACTCTGTGGCACGTCTCCAGAGACGGAGCGCCCACAACTCACAGCTGAGAGGCGGCTGTCCATGAGGGTCTCCCAGACCAGCTGCCCGCCATCCAGCTTCGTGGCACAGTCGGGGCCCCCAAAGCCCTCAGCGCAGATGCACACGCCCAGGCTCTAGGGGACAACAGAAGGAGGCTCAAGGGAGTCCTGATCACCACCCCTGTCCCACCCGGCTTGCCCTGTTCCATCCGTACCTGGTTACAGGTCCCTGCCCCAGTGTGGGCATTGCAGTTCTCAGGACACAGAGCCATGCGGCAGTGTGGGCCAGCCCAGCCTTGGGGACATCGGCAGAGCCCGGCGCCTGCAGCTCCATCCTGGGGCACGCACTCCTGGGGCACAGGGCAGCTCCCAGGGCCCCCTGACCCACAGCGGGCAGAGCCCACCGAGGCGTTGAAGCCCCAGGATGAGGAGCCATTGGCCTCCCAGTGTAGCACCAGCAGCCCTGCAGAGACAGGCCAGAGGCTTACAGTGAAGCCACGCTCCAGGCACTGAGAAAACCCAGTGTGACTGGGCAGGGAAGCAAGGCCCCATCATTTATAATCACCGTCATGATTACCCGTTCTCCTGAACAGCCCTCCCTCGGCCAACCATCAAGTTCCATCAATGTGAAAGCCTGGATCGCTCAAGTTCATCGCTTGCCACCTCCCTGGCGGCTGTCCAATCCAGTGTCCTGTCTCACCTGGACACTGTGCCCAACCCCCACCAGTCTCCCTGGCTGCCTACACCCCACCCTCGCAGCAGTCCAGTGATCTTCAGAAACACGAACCTTCCATGGCTCCCTACTGCTCTTATGTAAGACTGGGTTTGAGGGGGGCAGGGACTAATTATATCATATGTTAGGACATGAAAAACATGCCTTAATATAGTTATATGTAAACAAAGAGTCCCCTGTGGGGCTCACAGAGCCTTGCTGATCCTCTGACCTCATGACCCCCCACTCTCCCTGCTCTCTGCACCCCAGCGCCTCCTGGCCCCTTCCTGGTCTCAGGGCTTTGGCACCTGCGACTGCTTCACCTGGAGGGGCCTCGTGCCACCACGCCTCTGGCTTCATGCCGCAAGTCAAATTCCACCTTCGCCACGAAGCCCTCCCGGCTCCCCGGGTGAGGCCAGGTACCCACTCCTGTCCACTCCCTCCCAGTCCTCAGCAAAGGCATGACTGCCCCGAGCATGCTTTGTTCCACGCAGTTTGCACCCCGCCCCACGGGTCCCCGAGGGCAGCGCCTGTGTCCGTCCCTCACTGCTGTATCCGCGGGGTCTGGCTCGGGCCTGGTTTACCGCGGGTGCTCAGTGAATATTTGCCGAGTGAAAGGAAACCAGCTCAGCTCTAGGGGCTCCCTGGGAGGGGCCTGGGGGCTCATGCAGTCTCCAGCAGGCCGACTGCAACTTTGTCCCTTTGCCCCTTTTGTCTCCAAGCTTTGGAGCCACTCTGGTTTACAGCACGAAGCAAAGCTTTCCCAAACTCAGGCCCTTTAACTGTTGCAGGTAGCAAATTCTTTCTCCCGTGTCTCCGTCGGACCATGCGGGGTTTCTTGGCCTCTGGGCACTGTTGGTGTTTGGGGCCTGGTAATTCTTTGCTGCGGGGCTGTCGTGTGCGTGACAGAACACACGGCGGCATCTCTGGCCTCCACCTACTAGATGCCAGTCATTCCCCTGGTCATGATGATCGAGATGTCTCCAGACATTGCCAAACGGCCTCTGAGGGGCAAAGATCACCCCTGGTTGAGAAGTACAAGGCTAAGGAGCTGCTCAGAGGCGCTCGCACCAGCCACATCCAACACGTTCCAAAGACACGTCCCACTCAGCCCATCTCTCCACAGCGGTGGCCCAAAGAGCACAATCCTCTCTATTTCCTCTTAACTGGGGAAACTGAGGCAACTGCGGCCCAGGGATGACGACAGACTACATCACCCAGTAAGTGAGCGGCAGAGTCGAGCTGGGTCCTGATCCCACTTCGGGTGGCAAGTTTAGGGGTGAGGGACACACAGCCCAGGGCAGAGATACCCCACTTCCCCCAGCACCCATACCAGACAGGGCCTGCACCGTGAGCGGCCTGTCCCGCCGCTGGCCACAGAAGGCGGCTATGAGGCTACGGTCTGACTGGACGACACCTGTGTCCAGGAAGCGTGGGAATCCGTCAAAGGCCAGGACGTAGCTCAGCTGGAGGGGTGAGAGTCAAGGATTAGAGGACAATGAGGATGAGAAAGAGGGCACCTGGGGCAGGGAGGGGCGGGGCTCCAGAGGAGAGGGCCATCTGACACCGGGAAATGAGCTGTCTGAACATCCAGGGCAGACTGTCACAGTGTAGCATGGAGGCCACCACTGCCCATCCTGTGTCCAAAGCAGACATGGCCAATAGACCAGGCATGCTTGCATTGAGCCTCTTTCTCAATACACAGCTCCTGGCAGCCACGGCCAGTTGATGGGAGTTGGCACACAAGGCGTAACAATGTACCATCCCCGGCTTGGGAGAGGAGAGTTTGTGGATCTGGAGAATGGGGAAAGGAATTCAGAAAACAGGAAGCGATCTGGGAAACAGGAGGGTCTATGGGCTTAGGAACAAAGGGCTGGGATCTGAGGAGCAGAGTTTGGGGTTTGAAGGATAAAAACAAAGACAGCAACATCTGGGCTAGGGTCTGCCTGGGGATCTGGGGTCGGGGGGGACAGGGCTCTGGTTCGTGGGCCTGACCCTAGCCTCCTCAGTGCTCACCGTGCAGGGGGTGCTGCTGTCAGGGGAGAAGGTGAGGGTGAGTGGGGGACATAGGGTCCCGGGGGCACAGGGCTGTAGCACCTCAGTGGCTGAGACAACCCACACACAATAGGACAGGCCGGGCCCAGTTCTTGCAGCCCCGCCACCTGGAGGCAGCAGCCCCCCAACCCGGCGTGAGCCCAGTGCCACTGAGGACACGTTGGTGAGGAGGGTGCGACCCCCACACTCCCGGAAGCAGGAGCCACCGGCCCTGGGAAGATGGAGGAGAGCCAGTGTCAGACCAGTCCTGCCTAGGCCACCATGTCCCTGAGGCCACCCTACCCATCCCTGGCTGGCGCCCTGGCTCACCGGGGGTCCCCGTAGTAGCCTGGGATGCAGAGCTGACAGTGGGCACCCTCAGTGTGGTCCTGGCAGAAGCAGAGCCCGCTGAGGTTGTCACAGTGGCCACGGCGTGGGTCCCCGTGCCCGTTGCACTGGCAGGGCCGGCAGCCGCCCGACCCCGTGGCATTGCCGAAACTGCCGGGCCGGCACCGTTCGCAGTGCTCCCCCCATGTCCAGTCTGTGGAGGCCCCAGCAGGTGGGACGCAGGGTCAGTGACAAGGACAGGAAGGCCCTAGACCAACTGGCTCAGCTGATCCCTGACCCCCACCCAGCTGCTTCAAAGCAGAGAAACCAAGGCCCAGACTGGGGGGAAACGGCAAGTCCCAAGCGGGGGGACCTGAGATTGGTTACACCGAAACCTGCCTGAGTCAGGAGCTGGGAGTGGAGCCGGGGACCCAGAGCTGCTCGAGGGGAGCCCGAAGCCCACTCACAGCAGAAGCTGGAGCCTGAGAGGGAGGAGGCCCAAGGAGGAGGCCAGTCCCAGGACCGGGAATGAGGCTGCTCACCCTGGCACTCATCGCAGAAGCCAGGCCCCCGCTTGCGGCAGTGGCTGTGGAAGCTGCAGCCACAGTCCCGGGAGCAGCGGGGGGGAGGGGGGCCCGGGGCGGGCGTGGGTGGGGGCGGGTCAGACGTCCAGCCCAGGTCACACACGCAAGTGAAGTCCGGGGGTCCGCTGCACACACCATGGCCACAGTCCTCCAGGCACCTGAGGGGCCACATCAGGGGTGGGGAAGGGGCCAGACAGGCCCACAGCTCCCAAGGCCCCATCATCTCTACCCACCGCAACCCCATCAAAGCCCCTGCCTGCTTCCATAGTTCTGAGTACGTGGGTGACCCTGTCTCCAAGGCAATCCCATCACACAGCGTCACGCCTGTCTCCATGGCAACCACATAGCACCACTGTGAAAACACCCTTTCAACTGGGTCCTCCTCCATCTCCACGGCACTGAAAACTATGGCCCACAGCCTAGGGGTTACCTGTTTCCATGGTAACTAGAGTTATGCTGGGGACTCTGTCACTCTAATGAGGGCCTGGCCTGCAAGGTAAAAACCTCAGGCTAATTATAGATGCTGGTTCCATGGGCAGAATCCCAGCGCCATGATGGCTTCCTCCCTCTATCCTCAGAAGCCCCAGCCCTGGGGCGACATCTCCATGGCAACCCCTGCCTCACTCACGTGCGGTTGCAGTGTGTGATGCCATCGCCCTGGTAGCCCCGCTGGCAGTGACACTCGTAGCTGAGGGGCGTGTTCAGGCAGGTCGCCCTCGGGTGGCACCGGGCCAGGCCCAGACGACACTCATCCACGTCTGGACAGCGCGCGTATGCCCAACGGGCGGGGAGGGCCACGGGCAGCCCCAGGCCCTCCCCGACCCACAGGGAGCAGTTACCCCCACCCCGGGGCCCCGAGAAGTCTCCCTGTAGGCACCTGCAGGGAGATTGAAGAAGGTTGGGGGGACAACATAAAAACGGGACAGAGAAACAGTGACCGGGAGAGAGGCCCAGAGGCAGAGAAACAGAAATATGAACATGGAGAGAGAGACAGAGAAACCAAGAGGAGTTGCACACAAAAAAGGTTTAAAAGACAGAAGAGAGGGAAAGGGAGGGAGGGAGGAGAACGAAAACAGAAAGGCGAGGAGAGAGAAAAAAAGAAGGAAAGGTGAGAGAAAACGAGTCCCAGAGACCGAGAAAAGGAGAACAAACAGAAAAAGAGGGGAAGGAGGGAAAAACAGACAGACAACGGTACGGAAAGGACAGACAGCCACAGATGGGTCGGGCCGAAGGGCAGAGAAACAAGGCGGCTGTCAGAATGGCCAATGACAGGGGTAGGAGGGCCAAGCGCCCCCGCCCCCGCCCGGGCTCACCGTCCCAGCGTGGGATTGTCTTCGTTGCCACACCAGCCACACTCGTGGCTTTGCAGACACTCGTGGCAGGTCAGAAAGCCATCGCAGCTCCGGCACCGCGGCTCTGAGTGCACACTATAGGGCCACAGGGGTGGGGGGGTCAGAACCCGGGACTCTCAGGTGGGACCCTCCCTCTGTGATCCACACCCTAGGCACCGCACCTGTCGTCCCAGCCGCGGCAGCCCCCGTGCGGGTACCGGGCCAGGTAGGCGGCAAATAGGAAGCAGGTGTGAGTAGACTGGCACCAGGCGCACTGGCTGGAGTTGGCCAGGCAGTCCTCACAGGTCAGGCGCCTGGGGGTGGGAGGCCAGGTCACTCCACGGCCCAGCTCGGCCCCCAGGCACCCACCAGCCTGCTCCCTGGACCCAGCCGGCTCACTGGCTGCAGAGCGGGGGACACTCCTCCGGACTCTTCAGGGCACCCCGACCACGGCCCCGCCGGCTGCACGCTGCGTCCCCTTTGCGGCTGGTGCTCTGATGCCACTCGCAGAAGGGGTCCTGGGGGGGGGGTGGTTGGACAGAAGAGGCAGAACTCCGCTTATCCCACTCCTTTGGGCTCCCAGTGCCCACCCCACCACCTGCTCAAAAAGCACCTGCCTCCCTCGCCGGCCCCACTCCAGAGACCACCCCCCAAACCCTTCTCCCTCCCCAGCTGCCTGCCTCTCTGCATCTTCCCCTTCAGGCACAGACATCCGTGGATCTGCCTGCCTGGCACCCATCCCCGTCTCTGGGCAACAGCACCCCTTCTGTGTCATCCAGGTGGGGCTGATTCAATCCTCAGGATCCAAAGGTGGGCGAAGGACCACACTCCCTTCCTGCAAGCTCGGTCATTGGTCCAGGGGCCTGCATGAGGCCCAACCAGAGCCAATGAAATGCGACTCTGGGACTTCTGTTGAACTGGTGGGTGGTGGGGGGGGCGGGGTGGGAGACAGAGAGAAAGGCTCACTCCACTTGGGACTGAGCAGGGACAGATGGAAGTCTGGAGCCCTGGTGGCTTCCTTGCAACTCACAAGGGACAAACCCTCTCTGGGAAGAAGAGGATGTAGACTGGAGGGAGAGGGACAACCAACAGTATTTAACCGCTGGAGCTAGCAGGCCGAAAGACCCACTCCTGGGCTCTGCGTGCCTGAGCTCACAAGTCCCCCACTGTGACGGCGGGTTGAGTTGAATTTTCTGGTCCCTGCTATAGGGAGAGCCCTAACTCCCAGGTGCTTATCTCTCCAGGCCCACCTCCTCCACTCCCCACCTGGCTCTTGCCTGCAGATCAAGGACAACCACCCCAGCTGCTCCCCTAGCCCCCCACCAGGGAGCCCCTGGACTGCTCAGGCCGGCTCTAGGGGGCCCTTCCCAGTTGCCTGCTCTGGCTGCCTCCATCTTGAGACCTCCCCTGGGGGCCCTTGGGCACCTGGGTGCAGGCGTGGCAGTCTCGATGCTCCTCGCAGAGTGGGCAGAGGGCAGGCACCAGCACCAGCAGGGATCCACCAGCCCCATCATCCCCGCAATGGGCCCCGCCCTGGCGCAGGTGGCAGGTGGCACTGGTCAGGCACCAGCCGCAGCCCTGGTCTGCCAAGCAGCCCAGGCAGGAGGAGTAGGAGGCACAGGCTGCTGAGCGGTAGGGCTCCAGGAAGAAGAAGGAGATCTCCTGCAGGAGGGTCACGTGAGGGGTAGGAATCAAGGCTCGGGGCAGGGGTCAGAGTCTGGAGCTAGCCGGAGGTACGGTCTGGAGACCAGGGCGAGAACTCGGGCATGCAGAAGGCAGGCTTTAGGGGCTCAGCAGACAAAGAGAGTCAGGGTCTGAGGGACCTACAGATCAAAGTATGGAGGGCGGAGGTCAGGGTCAGCAGGGACAGAGAAGGAGATGTGGACAGGGCTCAAAATATGGGGTCAGGGTAGGGAACCAGAGGGTGGGGTCCAGAGGGTTCAAGATGAGGTTCAGACTTCAGAGGCCGAGAGTCAAGGAGCCAGAAGTCAGGATCCAGGGAGTTCAAGTTTGTGGCCCCGGGTTCAGAAAGTGGGGGAATCTGAGGCCAGGGCCAGGGCTAGGGTCAGAGGCCGGATCCGGGGTACTCACGCTGCCGCCTGGCACACCAGTCCGATCCCACAGCAGGGTGAGCTCACTGTGCCCAGGGCCCGCTGAGCCGTTGAGCTGGCCCCGGATCTCTACTGCGTACTTGTGGCCCCGCCCGGGCATTGGGAAGAGGCGAGCAGACCCTGGGCGCTGCAGCCGCCTCGTCTCCTTCTCCTGCTGAGCCACCCAGCGCCCCACCTCCTCCTGGGTAGGGGTGAGCGACGCACAAGGGCCTCAGAACCCTTCATACTCCTTCCTCAGACCCCTGAAGCCTCCAAGAGCCCCAAACCCACCTAGCGCCCTCCTCCTGGGAAGGAGGGCTGGGCCTCGGGACTCCTCAGATCCCGAGAACCTCCAAGGCGCCCCAGCCCCCCGCCGCGACCCAACTCCTCCTCAGGAGACTCTGACTCCTCAGGCAAGTCTGACTCAGACCTTCCTCACCTTCTTCGACGTTCCCCCAAATTCTGCTCCCAAATGAGGACTCCAGAGCCCTCGCTTCCCCACTAAGGCTAGATCCCACGCCTCTGAGTCCTCCCCAGTGCTCCCCGGAACCTTTAAATCACCACATGTGCCCTGCGCCACACGCCCATCTTTCCCATAACCAACCCCCGAGTGTCCCAAGCCCCCTCACCATGTTCTCTGTGTCAGGGCCACGGGCCATCCGGGCCAGGACATGTAGGCGCTGGGCCCGGGCCCACACGGCCACGTCCTCAGCCCCCGGCCCACCTGGCCCTCCCGGCAGCAGAGGGTGGATGAAGCCACGGTAGACGAGGGACACGTCTGTCTCTGCGCTGGGTGTGAGGGTGATGGTCGTACTGCGGACAATCGAGACCTGTGCCAGCCAGGGATGGGGCGCATGTGTGAGTCCCTCTCTGGACTGTCCCCAAGTCTCCACACCCCCCAGGCCATGTCAGAGCCAGAAAAGACCCGTCAACCCAATCTTCTTCCCCATTTTACCCAACGAGAGACTGAGGCCGGGGGCGGGGTGGCTTGCCGAAGGCCACTCTGGGAGAAGAGGCAAGACTCAAATTCAGACAACAGGGTCCCAGAGCCCACTTCTACCCCTGGCCCTGCCCACTTCCATCTCACTCTAAGGACCAGACCCTTCAGTATCTTCTTTCCCAAGTCCCTACCTTTCCACCTAAGCCCTTCGAAGCCCGGATCAACATGCAAAGTGACGGACACAGTGCAGGATGTATTTTGCTAGTGCATGATTTTCTAATAGCAGAAGACTGGAACAACCCAAGTGTTCACCAGTGGGAGGCTAGTTAAATAAACTGCAGCACTACGGTGTTAGAATATAAATGGAATATTGCATAGCTATAAAAAAAAGAATGGGGGTGTTTCCCAAGTTCTGTTATGGGAAGCTTGCCAGGATGTATTAAGAAAAAAAAAGAAAGTGGTATTATAATATGGAAAATATACTACTTTTTGTGTGCAAGAAAGAAAAATAATAAAATGTCACATTTACTTGCATTTGAATAGGTAGATTCTCAAAGAACATAAAAGAAACCCAAATGGATCTGCTGGGGAGGTATGGTGGTCTTAAGTTGGGATATTCCTAGAGCCGGATAATTCTGGATCACAGGAGGGGTGGGGAGCGGAGTACATGGGAGACTTCTCACTCAACAATTTTTTATATCATTATGATTTTCAACCATGTGAATATATTGCCTATTTTAAAAATCGATAAAGGGCCGGGCACGGTGGCTCATGCCTGTAATGCTAGCTCTCTGGGAGGCCGAGGCGGGCGGACTGTTTGAGTTCAGGAGTTCGAAACCAGTCTGAGCAAGAGCGAGACCCCGTCTCTACTAAAAATACAAAGAAATTAATCGGACAACTAAAAATATATAGAAAAAAAATTAGCCGGGCATGGTGGCGCATGCCTGTAGTTCCAGCTACTCGGGAGGCTGAGGCAGTAGGATCGTTTGAGCCCAGGAGTTTGAGGTTGCTGTGAGCTAGGCTTACACCACGGCACTCACTCTAGCCAGGGCAACAACGTGAGACTCTGTCTCAAAAAAAAAAAAAAAAAAATAAAAAAATACAGTCGTTATTTGCACAGTGTCCACCAAGGGGTCGATTCCAGGTCCACCCGCAGATACCAAAATCTGCAGATGCTCAAGTCCCTCATCTAAAACAGTATGGTATTTGTATATAACCTACACATATTCTCCCATGTACTTTAAATCATCTCTAGATTATTTATAATACCTAATACAATGTAAATGCTAAATAA
>CAUYSK010025988.1:0-17779 GCA_963575035.1 Avahi laniger
TCCCAGCTACTTGGGAGGCTGAGGCAGTAGGATCGCTTGAGCCCAGGAGTTTGAGGTTGCTGTGAGCTAGGCTGACGCCACGGCACTCGCCCCAGGCAAGAAAGTGAGACTCTGTCTCAAAAAAAAAAAAAAAAAAAGATAGAAGGGACCCAAGTGTCCCTCGACAGATGAAATGGAGTAGCTATGATGCAGTGGGATACTATTCAGCCGTAGAAGGGGATGAAATACTGACTCATACTACAACACAGATGAACCTTTTTTTTCCCTTTTTTTTATGAATGGGGGTAGCCTCCATTCTACAAAATAGAATGAAAGCTCCCCCCTTAAATGAACCGTGACGACATCATGCTAAGTGAAATGCACCAGACACAAAAGGACAAATATTGTACGATTCCACCTATATGAGGTACCTAGAGTGGGCAGTTACATAGAAACAGAAAGTAGAATGGTGGTGGCCAGGGGCCGGGGGAGAGGGTAATGGAGTGTTGTTGTTTAGCGGGTACAGAGTTTCAGCAGAAAAGATGGAAGGAGTTCTGGAGGTGGCTGGTGGTGATGGTTGCACATCACTGTGAATGGATCTAATGCCGATGAACCATACCCTGAAAAATGGTTAAAATGGGGCCGGGCGCGGTGGCTCACGCCTGTAATCCTAGCTCTCTGGGAGGCCGAGGCGGGTGGATCGCTCAAGGTCAGGAGTTCGAGACCAGCCTGTGCAAGAGCGAGACCCCGTCTCTATTAAAAAATAGAAAGAAATGATCTGGACAATTAAAAATATATAGAAAAAATTAGCCAGGCATGGTGGCGCATGCCTGTAGTCCCAGCTACTCAGGAGGCTGAGGCAGAAGGATCGCTCGAGCCCAGGAGTTTGAGGTTGCTGTGAGCTAGGCTGACGCCATGGCACTCTAGCCCAGGCAATGGAGTGAGACTCTGTCTCAAAAAAAATAAAAATGGTTAAAATGGTCAATTTTACATTATGTATATTTTACTACAATAAAAAATTACAAGACAAACAGGTGAAATTAATTTTAGTAATATTTATACCAATACACTCAAAACATTATAGTAAGCCTTTAAAATCTGGTGTGTGTTTTACACTCACTGCACATCTCAATTCAGACTCCCCACGTTTCAATAGCCACATGCAGCGAGTGGCTACCACTCCGGACAGCATCGATCTACAGTCTCGTCTGCGAGCATCTCCGTCATGTTTGCAAAGACCCGCATCTCCCCAGCAGTGCACACAAGGTCCCTCTGCAAATGCACCTGCAGCTTCTCTGTGACTTCCCGCATCATCTGCAAACACACCTCCAGCTCGCAGGCCAATGCCTACGTCTCACTGCAGACATCTTCAGAGAAAGCACTTGCTCGAACAGCACGCTTGATTCCAAATCTGATTTGTCCTGCAAATCCTCCCTCTCTTCTGCATACGTGCGCGTCTCATTTGGGTATCACTCAGAAAGCACACTGGCGGAGCCTCAGATGGTCATCTCAAAGTCAGGGGGGCTTGGGGCTGGGCAGGAGGCCCCCAGGTGTTCTTCCTCCTGCTTCCTCTGGGGCTCTTCATCCTCCTCCTCTTCCTCACAGCTGTCCTCCTCCTCTTCCAGGATGGTAACCAGATCCTCCTGAAGCGCCTTCATCTGCAGCCCCAAGCTGCACAGCTGGCCCAGCAGCCGGACATCCGCTCGGCGCAGGTTCTCCTGCCAATACAAAAGGGTGTGTCACAGGCACGCTACCCAGAGGGCAAGGGTGCTTCCAGGACCTGGGTGACAGCAGATCCCAGCTCAAATCCTGGCCCGCGACACTTGGGCAGGGTCTTCACTCTGCCCTGGGACCCTAACTGCCGTCCCGCTTCTCAGAGCATCTCTCGATCTCTACCTGTCTCTGTCTGTCTCTGCCTTTCCATTGTGCTTTCCCTCACCGTCTCTCTCTCAATCTTGTTCTCTTTGTCTCTCTCAGTATGTGTCCCTCTCCTGTTATTGCTGTTTCCTCCTCTCTGCCTCTGTGCTTATGTGTTTCTGTGTCTTTGCATGTCCCTGTCTCTCTGTTCTGTGTTTCTGTTCCTGCATTTCTCTGTGCCGGGCTTTGGCTGTCGCCATCTCTCTCTATCATAGATTCGGTCTGAATCTCTCTGTCTCTGTTCCTGCTCTCAGTTTCTGTCTCAGTCTTTCCACCTCTGTCTCTTCTTTTCTCTGCGTCGCTGTCTCTATTCTTGTCTCTCACTCTATATCTCTGTCTCTGTCTCTTGCTGTCACTCAGATTCTGTCTTTCGATCTCTAGCCCTTTCTATTTTCATTCATTCATTCATTTGTTCGTTCTCTCTCTCGCTCTCTCCCCATCTCCTGTGCCTTCAAACCCCTCACTTACCAGCTCCTCCCAGATCCACAGCAGACTCTCCCTGGCACCTCCACTGTCTGCCCCTGGAGACGTGAGGGTCTGGCCAGGGCTCTCCACTGGGGAGACCCCCCTCAGGGCCCGTGGGGGTGGGCCCAGCCCCGGAGGCACCAGGCCAGCCTCCCTCAGCTGCCTCCACAGCTCCATGGGCTCTGAGCAGTGGCTGTCAGGAGCAGGAAGTAGCAAGGTCCAGGGTGACCCAGTTCCCTGGGGATCTGGGGGGAGGAGGGGAATAAAGGGCACCTGGGAGGGCTGGGGCTCCTGCGGAGGCATCCCAAAGTCCATTCTTCGCAGAGAATCGACTGGCCTCATGTTTTTGTTTTTCCTTCTGAAGTCTAACCTTAACTCTGCTCACAAGGATCCAAACACAGCCTCTCTTGCAGAGGTCAAACTCCACCCCTCGCTGAGCACTCCACGGAGCGCAGTGTCTGTGGATGCCTGGCCCCGTGCGTCCTGCCCCTCCTGGGCCCTCCTGCCTTGTCGGCCTCTTCTCAGCCTCCTTTGACCTGTGGCTTGCCCAAAGCTTGGTCCTTGCCTGTCCTCTCAGCTCAGGCCATCCTAGACCTTCCCCACCAGTGGGGGCAAGCACTGGCTTCCAGGGGCTCCAAGAGAACGACCCGTTAGCTGGAGGGCCTCAGTGTCCAGGCTGCCGGCCTATGGCTGACTCGCTGATGCTGCCGACCGTGGACTTGCCTGTGGTTATTTCACCGTCGGGGTACACGGGTGTGGAAAAAGCCGGGCAGCATTGCAGGCCTTCCTCTGCCTTGAATCCCTCTTTCAGGCCCAAGCTGTTAAAATTTCACATATATGTCACTGGCTCCCAAGTCTCTGACTACAATCCTGACCTCCCTCCTGAGCTCCAGACCTCGACTCAGCAGCCCCATCTGGATGTCACAGACATCTCAAGGTGAATATGATCAAAATGGAACTCTCAGCTGGGACCTACCTCACTGGATTCATTTCCTGTTGCTGCTACAACAAATAACCACACTCCTGGTGGCTTAAATCAACAGTTATTCTCCCTGACCTGCTGCTCTCCCAGTTTCCCCATCTCCACTGTCCTTTTAGTTTTTCAAGCTGTTAACTTGACCTTCAACACAGATCCAGAATCTGAGCGCTTCTCGCCATTTCCACCGCTCCATCCCTCATCCTGTGCCCATTCATCTCTTGCTTGGACTATTGCAGTAGCCCCTTTACTGGTCCCCTGCATCTACCCTTGCCAAGGTACATCCTCCACCTGGCAGAAATGGTCTTTACAAAATGTAAATCAGATTTTTACTCCACCCACTCCACCTTCCCTTGCCTGACCCTGGTTTTATTAATTAAATGACACAGTTTTTCAGCCACCTCATTCCCTATTTTAAGAAGGTAGAGAATGAGAGTTGGAGGAACAAGGAAGCTCAGGGAGAATGCGACTGCAGTCTTGGGAAAGGAAGAAACTTTTATTTTATTTTATTTCATTTTTGAGACAGAGGCTCAGTCTGTTGCCCTGGCTAGAGTGCCGTGGGGTGAGCCTAGCTCACAGCAACCTCAAACTCCTGGGCTCAAGCGATTCTTCTGACTCAGCCTCCCGGGTAGCTGGGACTACAGGCATGCGCCACCATGCCCGGCTAATTTTTTCTATATATATTTTTAGTTGTCCAGCCAATTTATTTCTTTTTTTTTTTTAGTAGAGACGGGGTCTCGCTCTTGCTCAGGCTGGTCTCGAACTCCTGAGCTCAAGCAATCCTCCAGCTTCGGCCTCCCAGAGTGTGAGGATTACAGGCGTGAACTATCGCGCCTGGCCAGGAAGCAACTCCAGAAGGAAGGGCAGCCCATCCTCTCCCAGGGAAAGACTTCAGAGTCCTGTTTTAAAGCCCACAGCACTCTAAATAACTCCTAAACCTGAGAAGAGTTCAAAAGTGCGTGCTCCTTTAAGAAGAGCGTTAGAAGACGGAGGGGGCGTGGCCACAAGAGAAGGCGTTCGCGATTGGAGTGAGCTAAGAAACGACCGGCTCCTTCCGGTGACGCAACACTAGCAACATGGCGGCGCCCAGGACGGTAGGTGACCGGAGCTCCTAGAGCCCCCGAAATGAAGTTCTCTCTGCAGCCGTTGCCCTCAGGGCCTCTGTGGGCGGCCAAGAGAGAAGGCCCTTGAGGCAGCAGGAGCTTCTTCCCACGATCCCCACGCTGGCAGCGCAGACCTATGACTACTGAGGGCTGGGAAGGATCCGAGGGGTCGCGGGCGTTGGAAGAGCTTCAGCAGGCGATAAGGGGCGGGGACTTGGCGGAGAGAATCCTATGGGGATGAGAGAGTACGTTTCGAAGAGCGGCGCGTCTAGCCAATCAGAGGAAGGGATACGACTGCGCGCACGGGGAGCCAATGGGCAGGCAAGGGTGGGACCTCGAGGATTTGGAAGGGATTGGCCGAGAATTTGAGATTCAATCTTAGGGTAGAACATAAATGTAAGGGAAATGCCTGGGAGTTGAAGGAATTTTTATAGAAAATCAAACGTATGATGGAGGCTGGGGGGTGGCCGATAGGTGAATTTGGTTGTTCTAAGGGAAGTATCTGGGAGAAATGAAGGAGAGAATTTGCGATATTTCGATAAGAGGATTTAGGAAAAACTGGGATCAAGGAATATAAATTTAGTGAAAATTAAAGAGGTTTGGAGCTTAAGACTTTCGAAAGAAAATAAGAGTTTGAGCAAAATTATCGAGAGATTTGAGAAAAACAGGAGAATTTGGTTAGAGCAAAAGGAAATTGGGGCAGATTAAGAGGCCACCTTGAAAATGAAATTGAACCAGCCCTGCAGCTAGAAAGTCTTGTTTAGGCTCATCTGACCTATTCAGTTATACTTTCAATGATCTTTTGTGCATCTGAAAAGCAAAACAGAGAAACTTACAACGTAATAAATAGCGTTCTTTCCGACAACAAAAAAAGCGAAATTAAAGATTTCTTCCCTGTGATCACGCCTCACCATTTTTCTAACCTCCTCTTAAAGGGGCGTGCACTTTTTATTCTTCTCAGTGTAGGGACTGCTCTGAGCGTGGTCCTCATGGTAAATTCTCTGCGTGGTTTGAAGAGAAATTAAGATTATATTTTGGGGAAAGAAATAGGTCATTCATAAAGACCCTGGGAGAAGAATTGGGTAAAATTAAGGAGTGAATTCGTGGGAAGCAAAAAGTCAGATCATGGAGGTTTTGAGAAACCTCCTTAGGTTTGGGGGAAAGTTAGGGGAAAAATTTAGGAAAACCAAGACTATTTGGCTAAATCAAGGAGAGAATTTAGGGCTGATTAAAGGGAAGAACTTGAGAAAGACATGGAGAAATTTCTGGAATCCCTAAGAATTTGAAGTTCTGAAAGGAGAACTTAGAGAAAGTCAGGAAGCAGAGGAGTTGAGGTTTATGGAGCAAGAAACTGGGGCATCCAAGCTCAGCTCCTCCTTTCCTCTCCCCACCCCAGTCCCTGCGCCTGGTGGCAACCTTATGGAGTGGGAGTACCAGGGGCATCCAAGGCCTGGGTGGGGCAGCAGCTCCAGAGGGCAGTCAGAAGAAGAGAAGAACACTGCTCCAGTTCCTGTCTGACCACTTCTATGATGTGGAGTTTCTGAGGGAGTACCTCCTCCAAAGGCAGATGTTGAAAGTGCATCAGGAAAATCGGTGAGAACCCCTAGCCTGCGAGACCTTGTGGAGACCTACTGCTCAGGCTTCACCAGTCAAAGCCCAAATCCTGCTCTTACCATTCCCAGGTAGCACCTTGGCTTCTAATGCCAGCGTTGCTGACTCCTGCATCTTCCTTTCCAGCCCACACCCTCTCAAGAACTCCAGTTCATATAAACAACTCGCTACCCACCAGCTCCACTTGGCGGTATAGCTAGCATCTCAATCCTAACATGGCTAAAACCAAACCCTGATTTCTTCCTAAAAAAAAATCTGCTCACCCCTAAGCCTTCCCTATACCAGTAACGCTGCCCACCCACTTGTTCAAGCCAAATTTTGAGGGGTCATCCCTGATTCTTCTCTCTGCCCTCCACACCCGGTCCATCAATAAAATACTAGGCTATCCCAAATTTGACCAGTTCGTACTGCTTCTATTCTTAGTAGCCTGGTCCAAGCCCCTTTGTTTTATGGCTGGATTACTGCAGTAACCTCCTAACTGGTTACCTTTCACCCCATATACTCCATTATAGGCCACAAAACAGTTAAAGGACTCTTAAAAAAAGTACAGTAGATAACATTGCCGCCCTGCTTAAAACCCTCAAGTGGTTTCCAGTTGCAACTACAATAAAAGCCAGTCTCCAAGGCTTAAAACCTGTCCCCTACTGAGCTTTGAGACCCCCTACCAGGAACTCCCCTCACCCTCATCAGCACAGCATCCTTATTGCTGTTTGCTCAGCTATCATAATTCGGGCCTTCAAGCCTTTGCACTCTGTTCCCTTTCACCACTCAAGTTTCTGATCAAATGTCACCTCCTTGCCAGGTACGAGCTGTAATCCCAGCTACTCAGGAGGCTGAAGCAGGAAGATCCCTTGAAGCTAGGAGTTTGAGACCAGCTTGGGCAATGTAGTGAGCCTATCTTTAAAAAAAAAATTTTTTTTTTAATTAGCCAGGCATGGTGGCATGTGCCTGGAGTCCCCAGCTACTGAGGAAGCTGACACAGGAGGATCCCTTGAGCCCAAGAGTTTCTGACCAGTTCATGTCAACTCCTCCAAGAAGCATTTCTTAACACCCAAACTAGATCAGCCTCTGCCGTCCCCAGCCCTGAGCCAAGCCACTCCCAAGTCAGCCTCTCTGCTTTATTTTATCGTGGAATTGATATTCTTTGCAGTTCGCCACGGCTTCCTGGCTTGCTGTCTGTCTCCCTTTGTAAAATAGCTTGACAAAGGCAGGGATGTTCTCTGCTACGATCACCATCGTACCCCAGTGCCCAGCACTTAATAGGCGCAATAAATATTTGCAGCCTGACTTGGACTCTGACCCTCCGAGCAGTGTTGGGGAGGGGGGTGGCGTTCCCCAGGCCTCACCCTCAGCTGCCATTTTCTCCTCAGATCCTTCGCATACATCGCAGAGAAACATGGCCCGAACATCGCAGGTGCCTACTTCATCCTGAAGCAGGGAGGCGCGGTCAAGTATGACAGCTAAGGTGTTAAAGCGGGGTTTGGGGGGAGGTGGCGGGGCATCTCCCACACCCAGCCTCCGCAGCCAGACAGGCTTCACTGGGGGTCCCCTAGTCTCTGCCACCTACTGGCTGTGTGGTGGGGACTTACTCTTGAGCTTCAGTTTTGTCATCTGTGAAATGGGATGGTGATCATATCCAACCCGCAAGGTTCGCTGTAAAGATCGAATGGGATTTTGCAATCTAAACCTTTGCAACGAGACCTGCACAGTATATGTGCTTAGCGTTCCTTCTTCTTTCTTTCTTCCTTCCCCCCTCCTTTCTCCTTCTTCCCTTTCTCCTCCTCCCTTTGTTTTTTATTTTTTTCTTCTTTTTTGGAAAACACAATTCACATAGACTTCATCTTCCCCCTCATCTTTGTTTCAATTAAAACTTCCATCGAGTTTGAGCACTTCCTCCAGCAACTGCCTTGGAAACAGTGTACATGTTTGACAACGTCCCTTCATTTTGCCCGTCTTCAGGGACTCTTGCGTTCTTGTGTGGTTGCTCTTACGTCATCAGTGATCTCTCTGACCTTCATCTCCGGATATGTGAAACTGGCAAAACATTCCATCTTTGTTGAGACTGTCATGGGATCCAATAAAACCACACACGAGAGCACTTCGTACAGGGCCTGATGTATATGCGCACCAGACACAGTACGATAACGTTATTATATGAGGCTGGGGAGAATTCTCAGAGGTTGGAGCCTGGGAAGAATGGGGTACTCCGCCGACACTCCCTCTTCCTCTTCCAGGTTTCAGAACAAGGAATGGATCAGGCCAGATGAGCGTGGCCGTTTGCCTTTTGAGTTCTTGGAGTTCCCCAGGGTGCCTGTAGAGGCCGTGGATGCCAGCGGTTGCGCCATCAACTACGATGGCCTGGACAATCTCTGTGAGTGGGGTGCGGTGGGGGTGGGCAGGGTGGGGTGGAGACGGGACAGGCCTATGCATTCTCCCTTCGGTGGTGGGCTCCAGAGGGCTCTGGGTGCCATCTTGCCCTCTCCCCCCTGCAGTGCTCCTGAAGGAGCTCCAGTCCTTGTCACTGCGGCACTGCCCCAACGTGGATGACTGGTGTCTCAGCCGCCTCCACCCACTGGCCAACTCACTGCAGGAGCTCTCACTGGCCGGCTGCCCCCACATCTCCGAACGGGGCCTCGCCTGCCTCCACCACCTCCAGTAAGACCTCAGCTCAGGCCGCCCCATGCCAGGGCACCTCCCGCACAACACAGACGCAGGAGAGAAATTCGGGGTGGGGGCGGGTGCCATTGGGCAGTTTCCCATAGCCCCCCGCCTCCATCAAAACCTAGAGTGTTCGCGGTGGCTAAGCACAGGGGAGCAGGTGCAGTGAGTCTCTGGGAGAATGAAATGACTCTGGGGTTTTTTTTTCCTTTATTTTGATGACATGCCATGATATCTACACTGTTGCTGACCAGTGGGAGCGGGGGTGCCTGTCTGCGGTTAACACAGTGGATTTCATGTGCCTGGACAGCTATAAAGATTTATTTTTATTTTAAGAAGCTAGGGTTGAGATTGGGGCCAGTCCCCCCACACAAATGCTATCCTTACACTGGCTTCCTGCCCTTCTTGCCCCGCAGGAACCTCCGCAGGCTGGACATCTCGGATCTCCCCGCCGTGTCCAACCCAGGCCTCACTCGGATCTTGGTGGAGGAGATGCTGCCCAACTGCAAGGTTGTGGGGGCCGACTGGGCCCAGGGCCTGAATTTGGAGCCGGAGGAGCAGCCTCGGGACAGAGCCAGCCCCGTCCACGTGTAGCCTGCAGCCCCCTCCCAACTCCAGTGGGGTCTCGGTGTGGCGTGTGGGATGTCTGATCGCTCACCACACCTCTGGCTTCCAGCTGGGTTCAGCGTGGGCGTGGGGCCGTGGCACTGGCAGAGCAGAGGGAGGAGAGCGTGAGGTAGCAGTGTGGATTCCTGGCTGTCCCTGGCTGAAGGTCACGGCTCCTGTCATCCTGTCAGGCAGCCCTTTCCACGCACGTCTCCTTCCGCTGCCTCCTCGGGCCTAGGGAGGTGGAGGCTTGGGCGTCAGTAGCCCCAGAAAGCGGCACTCATCTTCCTGGTCTCCCCACACTTGGCCCACACCTTGTCAAGAGACTCTTCGCAAGTCGTCCTCATTTGCATGTGCTGCCATTTCTTGCAGGGACCCTGACTGATTCAGGGGTGCTACTGGCACTTTACAGGGATGTTTCTTCCCTGTGTGGGACTGTCCTGCTCGCTGTAGGAGGTACGGCGTCCTTGGCCCACACTCACTGAAGGCCAGTAGCACCGCGAGTCCCATGGTATTGCCAGTTATTGATTGACTGTCGGCTCCAAAGTCAACTTTTTTGTCTGCTCTGTGAAAATGGATCTGGGCCTTTGGAATACACTTTTCCTTTGCTAACTAGCATGCCAGGCTTCGTCAGTAGAGGGCACTGGAGAGACGCAGCAGGAGGAAAGGAATTTCCTTCCTGGTTCCCGTTGGGTGTGCTGTGTCTGGGTGCTGCGGTGCCTGGCTTCCCCAGCACCCAGCTCCTGCAGTGCCTGACGATCAGCAGCTGCTCCTGGCACCCTCCACAGGGGGTACAAGGCCTGAGGCACCCTTCTGTGAGCAACTGTCCCCAGCACCCCAGTTGGATTTCCAGTCAATTCAGAGGCATTTTTGCCAGTAAATCCCTCATTATCCCAATTAAAGTTAATAATTTATATTAAATTTTCCCTGTTGAAGTTACTCTGGTTTTTCTCTCCTGATTGGACCCAGATGGACACAGAATTGCTACCTAGAGTATCCCAGGAGACAGACTCAAAAGATGGGATTCAGGGGTATGTTTGGTTGTGCCTTTGGGCTTGTGCACAGTGCTGAGCTCTTGCTCATGGGAAAGAGGGTTCTAGAAACCCACAGCGTGCAGTGGTATCGCAGTCCCGCTGCGTGGCTGACCGTGATGAGGGGCCAACTGAAGCATAAGCCCTGGAAGCCCCTGCGGCTGCTGTGCTTGTTGGCAGCCGTGGCATTAGCAACAGCTCTAAAGACCAGGGTGTTGGGTGGGTCCTTTGGGGTGCCCTTGAGTGCTTACAGATAGTGTCGAGCTCAGGTCTGTTAACTGACCTCAAGTCACAAGTTCTCTAGTCTGAGAACTAGAGAGCCTCCATGAGAGCTCCAAAAGCTTTTACGTCTCTGGAAGGGGGTCATCTAGTTGGACCCAGAGTAAGCAGGCAATCTGGAACCTCTACGTCACTCCGAGCCTCCCTTACCAGCGTCTGAGGAACCTACCAGCTTCCTGTGCTTGGAAACTTTGTGATGACCACACCAGGGTCAGAGGCCTTGAACGGGGACATCCCTTCTTCTTAAGACTTACCACAGGTGTCCCCTGCTGCCCCTAGACCCAGAAATACCTGGGGTCAATCTCAGCTTGCTCCAGGGGCACAGGTGCCCACTGGGACTCAGGAGGGAGCAGCTTATACACTAAAAGAATGACAGGACTTTGCAAATACAAGTACGGTCAGAAACCTGGGAAAAGTGTGCAGAAGCCGATCTTAGGTTCTTAGACCAATGAGGTGGCTATGACACTAGCTCAGGCCAAATTCGCTGGCATGAGCGCGCTTCCTGGAGAGTCCAGACTTAATAGGTTACTTGGTGCCGCGGGAAGTGGCTCTAATAGCTTACTCGGTTGGCTGACCAGAACTTGGACCCAGTGGTGGCCTACAGGTGCTGAGGCTGAGAGACCAGCACTGACCTGACATGGATGAGGGAGGACTCCACAGGCTTAGGGAGACAGAAACGTTGGATTCGGCCGGCGCATTCACCCCCCAGCTATGTTCCCTTAGGATGGCAGCTCTTACCAGCCAGTCCCTCATCATGCCAGTCCCATGTTACAGTTCATCATTCTGTATGTTGAACTTTCCCCTGTTCCAATTGCTGCATGATTTCTCTCTCCTGATTGGACACGGACTGATGCACAAAGCAAACAGAACTGTATACTCGGACTTCTCAACACCCCCAGGAGGGGCGGTGCTGCCCCTGCTCAAGAACCTCTGCACCCTGGGGCGAAGCTAGGTGAGCCAGGAGAGCTGTGGGGGGGCGGGGGACTCCCTCCCAGCCCTCGCCACAGCAGCCCGGCTGTCGTTTCCCACTTTAGCTGTTATTCCATTAGCCTTCACCACTTCCCCCCACTCTTCCTCCAGCTGTTCCCACGGGCTCCATTATTCCAACCCGCGGGGAAGAAGTCAGGCTGGACAGATAAAATGCTGCTGGCAGACTGGGTTCCTAAGATGATCTGGAGAGTCCCTCCCCAAATCAGGGTGGAGTGACAGGCCAGGCTTAGTGGGGGGCAATAGTCCCACCCCAGGTCCTGGGAGGTCCCCAGACAACTGATGCAGCCCCAACAGCAGAGGCCTCTGGGGGGTAGGGATGTAAACAGTCAGACACCCTCTCCTGTCCCCAGAGGGCCGGATGTGAGTGTTCCTGGAGTCACAGTGCAGCCTAGGGACGGGTCCCAGGGCGAGGCTGGCTCCAGGGCTGGAGGGAGGGGCTGGCAGAGGGGCCGATTCCCACCCTGCTGGGCAGGCAGCCCAGGCTCCAAAGGGGATGGAGGAGGTGCAGAGTCAGCTTAGCCCCGGGGCTCCCTGTCGCCCCACTCCTCAGGCTCCATTGCCCAGTGGCTCGGCCCCCCCTTCAGCATGTTCCTGCTCCCCAGCTCCCTTCACCCCTTCCAGGGTCTGGCCCTGTGTTCTGAGTCCCTCCCTCTGCCCTCCACCTGCCTCTCTAAACCTCATCTTCTCCCCAGCACCCCAAGGGGCCTGCTGGCCACTCTTTATCTTTCTTGCTGTCTCCGTCTTCCTCCTCTCCCTCTTCCCGAGCTCCCTCCATCTCCTGTCTCACCCGCTCTGCCTCTGCTCTCTGTGCTGCCTGCCTGAGGTCTCCTGGCTGTCTTCCCTCTCCAGGATGTCTCTGTCTCTCCTCCTCCTCACCGGCCCCTTTCCCCACCCGCACCGGGACTCTGGGCAGCGACAACAGACATCCCTATCTCAGGCGGCCGTCCGTCCCCACTCAGCACATTCACGGCTCCCCGCACCGCCTCCCTGCACGGCCCAGCGCCAGCCCCTCGGCCTCTGTGGGGCTCGGCCTCTCCTGGTCACTCTGACACTCCCCGCCCAGGCCCAGCCCGGCCTGGCCTCACCCTCCCCTGGACTCGCTCCCCAGGCCCTGACTCTCCCCTCCAGGCCTTGCAAGGTTCCCCGTCTGTCTCTGTGGCCTCTGCCTGCACCTTTCCTGCTGTCTCACCAGAAAACCAGCCCTAACACGCCAGAGCCCCATCTCCCAGGTCGCCTCTGCCCTCCTCCTTCCTTCCCTCCTGCCTCAGCCCCGCCCCGGCCCCTCCCGGCCCCTGGGGCCCTCCCTGCTCCCACTCTCCTCTCCTGCCCGCCCCTCAGGACGGGCTGGGCCGGGCCGGGCGGGGAGAACGCGCTGCCGCACGGGCAAGGGCAGGACAGAGGGAGCTGAGGGAGGCCCTGACCAGAGACCCGGTGGCGCCGGAGCTGGTGGGAGTCGGACCCAAAGGTAAAGCGGAGCCAGATCCAGGGCTCCCGGCCCGTGGAGTGGGGATGTTGGCGGGAGGTAGGCTGGGTTTCTAAGGTGGAGGGAACTAAGCCCATCGAGCTAGGAATCAAGGGATCCTAGTTTCCCAGTGAGAAGGATGAATGAAGGGACAGAGGGAGGAAATAGGAAGGTGGCGGGGTCCTGGTCCCCGAGTCTCTGGGGTGGAGCCCTCCTGGGCTTCTAGGAAGAGGTAGACCTGACTTCTCCGAAGGTGGGGTTGGACCGAGAATTGAAAGAACGGGCGCTGGAATGGGACTGGAATCAGGGATCCTGAGGTCTAGGGATGGGGAAAGTTGGGTCCTCAGGTTGGAAGAGCTTTTTAGGGTCCGGGACTGAGAGAAGCCGTCCCAAGGGTTGGCAGGGACTGTGGGAGGTGTGAGGCTGTTTGCCTGGGGCCTGGCGGGGCCCTCTCTGGAGGCCATCTCCGCACCCCAAAGGCCTCCGTGGCTCCCTTGTGGCTCCCTTGTAGCTCCCGTGGCTGTCCCGTCCCCGGGCCGGGTCATGCGCTGTCCCAAGTGCCTTCTCTGCCTGTCAGCACTGCTCACGCTCCTGGGCCTCAAAGTGTACATCGAGTGGACGTCCGAGTCCCGGCTCAGCAAGGCCTACCCTGGACCCCGGGGCACCTTGCCAGGCCCCACGCTGGCCAACCCTGAGCCCACCCTGCCTGCCAACCTCTCGGCCCGCCTAGGCCAGACTGGCCCACTGCCCTCGGCTTACTGGAACCAGCAGCAGTGGCGGCTGGGGACCCTGCCCAGTGGGGACGGTGCTGAGGCAGGGGGCTGCCAGACTTGGGGGGCTGCTGCCGCTGCTGAGATCCCTGACTTTGCCACCTACCCTGAGGACCTCCGCCGCTTCTTGCTGTCAGCAGCCTGCCGGAGCTTCCCACGGTGGCTGCCCAGAGCTGGTGGTGGCCAAGTGGCCAGCTGCTCGGACACCGACGTCCCCTACCTGCTGTTGGCTGTCAAGTCAGAACCAGGGCGCTTTGCGGAACGACAGGCCGTGAGGGAGACGTGGGGCAGTCCAGCCCCTGAGATCCGGCTGCTCTTCCTGCTGGGGTCCCCCGTGGGTGAGGCCGGGCCTGACCTAAGCTCACTGGTGGCCTGGGAGAGCCATCGCTACGGTGACCTGCTGCTCTGGGACTTCCTTGATGTCCCCTTCAACCGGACACTCAAAGACCTGCTGTTGCTGGCCTGGCTGGGCCACCACTGTCCTGATGTGACTTTCGTCCTGCAAGTTCAAGATGACGCCTTTGTGCATACCCCGGCCCTGCTGGGTCACCTGCAGGCCCTGCCACCCACCTGGGCCCGGAGCCTCTACCTGGGTGAGGTCTTCAACCAGGCCACACCCCTCCGGAAGCCTGGAGGACCCTTCTATGTGCCTGGGTCCTTCTTCGAAGGTGGCTACCCGGCCTACGCAAGCGGAGGTGGCTATGTCATCGCAGGCCGCCTGGCACCCTGGCTGCTACAGGCGGCAGCCCGCGTGGCACCCTTCCCCTTCGATGATGTCTACACCGGCCTCTGCTTCCGCGCCCTGGGGCTGGTGCCCCGGGCCCACCCAGGCTTCCTTACGGCCTGGCCCCAGGCTTCCTTACGGCCTGGCCGGCAGAGCGCACTACGAACCGCTGCGCTGTCCGAGACCTGCTGCTGGTGCGGCCCCTCAGCCCCCAGGACAGCATTCGGCTCTGGAAACAACTGCGGGACCCACAGCACCAGTGCTGAGCCTCCGTGGGGAGGACGGGGACGGGGAGGGCTGACCTGGCCTGGGCCTCTGAGGCCTGCACCTTGCTCAACTCCTTCTCCCAGGCCTTGATGTGAAGGAGGAGGGCCTAGAACCCAGACTTTTTGAGCCACTCCTGGGCCTCCTGGCCAAGCAGGATGGGGCCACAGACAGTTTCTGTCTGCTTTTTGTTTTCTGAAAAACATGCACTCCCCACTCTGAGGTCTGGAGTTGTGTTTGCGTCTGTGGGGCCCCAAGTGGTACAGTGCAGCGCTCAGCCACGCCCTGACCTGCATGCTCCCCTACACTGGGCAGGGCTGGCTCTGATGGGCCTCATGGTCCCTTTGCTGGACACCGGGCTTGCCCCATTCTGAGGGACAGCAGGAGACCAACTCTGGAGGACCCCCACCCCAACCCTGTCTGCTAAAGCTGACTCTGCAGCTTGCAAAAGTTTCCAGGGGAAGCAGCTATCTCAACCGGCGTGGCCTTATTCATGTAAAGTAGAAAGGCTGGGGCCAGGCCTAAATCAGTCTTGCCGAACTCTCCCCACACCTGCAAACTCCAGGAAACAGAGAGCAGAGGTGGAATGGAGCCAGATGCAGAGACGGTTTATTCACCCTCTC
This sequence comes from Avahi laniger, assembly GCA_963575035.1. NCBI lineage: Eukaryota > Metazoa > Chordata > Mammalia > Primates > Indriidae > Avahi > Avahi laniger. The sequence continues at coordinate 15,459 of CAUYSK010025988.1, forward strand.
TGCTGACCACCGTGCACGCTCCGCAGGTTCCGCTGCCTGCTACGCCCGCCCCAAACCCAGGGGCTGCAGGGCCTGCAGACACCCTCCCCCAGCCTGGGAGAAGACCCAGTAGCAACAGGTGAACTGGGGCTGACAGCCTCAGCAACCGCTGCCACCTCGGAATGTAACAGCCTGGAGGGGCAGGACTGGGGAGTGGGAGCGACCTGTTACGATCTCAGGCACCACCTGGCCCCTGAGTATTCAGACAGAGCTGGCTGGAGAAGGGGCAACGTCCTGCCAGCTGTCCCCGCTCCCCTGAATAGGGATGCCTCTCTGGGCAGCTGGAGGCGAGTGGGGGTAGAGTGACCGGGCCTCACTTCTCAAAGTGGTCCAGGGGGTAGTGCTCCCCGTAGGTCTGCAGGTGACGGGCTAGGGACTCCTGCTGCTTGCGGAGCTGGGCGGGCATCTCCTGATACACGTCTGAGAAGAGCAGGTTGGGGCTGGGCTTCAGCTTCCGCTCAGCCTGCTCAAAGGCCTCCATCACCTGTGGGGACACAGGACGGTGGTGAGACAGCTCCTCCCACCCAGAGCCCTCCCTTCTCCTGTGGGACCTTGGCAAGGGACTCTGGGCCTTCGTGTTCCCATCTGGACAAGGCAGATGGTCGTCGTCACGGGGGGGTAACCAACACACCCAGACCCCGGCATCTGCATCCTTGGCAGGGACCAGGCACTGTACTAGGTGTGTGGGTTCGTTTAAGGCTCTCGGTAGCCCCAAGAAGTAGGCAGCTGAGAAGTGAGGAAACTGAAGGCAAGTCGTTAAGGACACTTGCTAGGACACATGCGGCCCTGGCCCAGAGTTCTCCAGGCTGCAGCAGCACCCCCACCGAGCACCCCAAGCAGGGCTGGCGCTCACCCTCTTGCGGGACTGCTTCCTCCAGGCCTTCTCCTGCTCCTCGTCCCACCAGCCTCGGCCCAGCAGGTAGTGCCTCAGCCGGGAGATGGGGTGGTCCTGCTTGTCCCAGTAATTAACCTCGTCCACGGAGCGGTAGGCAGAGCTGTCGTCACTGGTGCTGTGGTGCCCGATCCTGCCCGGGAGAGGGGCCCAAGGTCAGCGTGGAGCCCCCTGGAGAGGGGGATGGAGGGAGGGACAGACCAGGGAAGAAGGGTTGGGCGTGGAATAACGGTAAGGAAGGGGATCCGGTATGGGGCGACGAGGCGTGTTCTGTGGAAGGACGGCGATCCGTGAGGACGCTGCTAAGGTGCTGGCAGAGCTGTGGGGACACGCAGGCACCTGTAGGTCATGGCCTCGATGAGGAAGGGCTGGTTCTCTGCAACAGCCCGCCGCCGGGCCTCCTTTGTGGCATTGTACACGGCGAACACATCATTGCCATCCACGCGGATGGAAATGAGGCCGTACCCAGGGCCTCGCGCCGCTGTGGGAACAGAGGGGAGCTGGTCAGGCCGGGGCGCAGGTGAGGAAAATGCGCAGAGCCCGGAGGGAAGCAGGGGGAGTGGGAAGGAAAGAAGGCAGAGTGAGAACAGGGGAGGATGACAAACCAGAGCGCTGGCTTCACCGGCTCCTGCGACCAACGGGGGCTGGGGGTGGGGAGGCGCTGAGGGGAACGGGGAGCGGCCAGCAGGGCCCGTACCAATGCCGTCCCCGCGGTACTGCTCGGAGGTGGGCGTGGAGATGGCGTAGCCGTTGTTCCGGCAGAAGAAGATGATGGGGCACTCAAGCGTGGCGGCGAAGTTGAAGCCGGCGTGGGCATCCCCCTCGCTGGCTGCCCCCTCGCCAAAGTAACAGATGACGACCCTGTTGGCATTGGCCCGCTTGGCCGCGTAGGCCGCCCCCACCGCTGCAGGGCGAGGAGAGGGCGGTGAGCAGGAGGAGAAACGCACATCCACACACCCCAGCCCGGGCTCTGGGGCTCAGGCCACTGTCATCAAACTCTGGGAGGAAAGAAAACCCTGGACCTCCTGACCTCCCCGCAGCACCTGACCAACACTGTCTTCTCCCTCTCAGCTGACTGTAGCCTGCAGCTCCATCCTCCCAGCGGCTCAGGGCTCAGGCCAAAAACTTCAGTGGCATCTCCAACTCCAGATTTTTTTTTTTTGGAGACAGAGTCTTGCTCTGTTGCCCGAGCTACAGTGCCGTGGCGTCAGCCTCGCTCACAGTAATCTCAAACTCCTGGGCTCAAGCGATCCTTCTGCTTCAACCTCTCGAGTAGCTGGGAATACAGGCATGCGCCACCATGCCCGGCTAATTTTTTCTATATGTTTTTAGTTGTCCAGCTAATTTCTTTCTATTTTTTAGTAGAGACGGGGTCTCACTCTTGCTGAGG
>CAUYSK010025992.1:0-10927 GCA_963575035.1 Avahi laniger
GTAATGGGATTGCTGGATAGAATGGTATTTCTACTTGTATTTCTTTAAGGTATCTCCATATTGCTTTCCACAGAGGTTGCACTAGTTTGCAGTCCCACCAGCAGTGTATGAGTGTTCCTATCTCTCCACATCCACGCCAACATTTATTGTTTTGGGACTTTTTGATAAAGGCCCGTCTCACTGGAGATAAGTGATATCTCATTGTGGTTTTGATTTGCAAGGAAATAAGTCTTTTGATCAACTAGGCATCTGATGATATTTTGCATCCTTGTGTCATGGAGTAGGCCAAGGTGAGGAGGAAGACCCCTCTTAGAGGATGAGAAGGAATCCAGGGGAACAGTGAGAAAACATTACCGGCGACAAACAGCGGATGGGTGATTGGACGGGAATCTGTTTCAGCACCATGGACAGTGGACAGCAGCGCCCGTGTGGAGGGACGTGGGAGGAGCGGAAAGGCTGCTCACAGCCTGCCTAGAAAGGGTACGAAGTTGACTAACACTTGTATCATCTCACACAGAATCAGGTCCTGCTTCCTAGTCTCCTCCCTGGAACGTCCTCCACGCTGCAGGACACCCCCTGCATGGATCACATCGATCATTCAGCTGCTGCTGGGAACCGCATCACACACCCCGGACTCAGAGATCCCCTACTCCTCTGGGCACGGAGGCTACTTCCCTGCAGATCCTCACCAGAACCCACGCGCCGATTCCCTGTGATTTTCCCACAATAAACTTTTTGGCAGCTTTGAATTGCGGACTGCTCTGCTTCCACAGTGTCCTGGGGTGGGGGCAACAGTTGCCAGAAATGGTGGTGGATCTGGCCATATGACAAATGTCTGGAGGGCGGGGGAGAGTGCCTGGGTTAATTCATCCTTGATCTCAGAAATCTATGAACACTCTGGCACAGAGTTTCCCAAAAATAAATGAACAAGTCTTCCTATCTTGTCTAGTGTTTCCTGAACTGATTCTATGACTTGGGTAGCTCCATTCTCTTGGCCACGATACCCTCACTGTACAGCGAGGGTGTCGGTCTCACCCTCTAAGTGCCCTCAGGCGAAAATAGTCCACAAAGCTGTGGTTTATGGGAGAAATTTTATCTTGGCCCTGGTAACCCCATTTTCTTCCCTGTATCACCAGACTTCTCAAAACCATAGTGCTGTGCACTGCCTCTGCTTCCTTCCCTGCACCCACTGCTCAGTGTTTGTGTAAACGACTTCTTCCTCCAGCTCCTCCAGATAACTTGCTCTAGGTCATACGCGACCCCCTCAACGTCCAACACCGGTGAGCCTCATTCAGTGCTCACGTTCCTCATTATTAAATACAATGCGCACCTTAGGTGACTGCTCCAAACTACTCCCCACCCACTCCTCCAGCCCTTTTTCTTCCTTATCATTATCTTTCAAAAAAACTTTTTTGACTCGTGCCTGGCCCTCTTCTATGCACTTAACATACATCACATCACTCGCTCTTTTAAATAAACTGGCGGTTATTGAGCTTTTGTCTCTTGGTTCCAACTTTATCTTTCTGTACTCTGCTTTGTAATGCTGGGTTTGGGATTCTGCAAACCACAGACCTGGGTACGACCTGGGCTTGATGGGTCGGTTCCTGCACCCCATGGTGCAGTGTGTCCAGGGCCCTGTGAGACCGGCAGCCCGCACGCCCCCTGCTGGATCAACGCCGGCTCACTGAACATTTTGATAGTTGCCATGCGTGTCCCATGCAGTCTTTACTGGCCTCTGTAGAGCGTGAGAGGAAATGCAGCTGGACAAAACGGGTTTGCAGAGACCAGGGTGAAGGGCAAGGACTGCGAGTGAATTTACCCAGAAACAAGATAGAACAGACTAGAGCTGGATGGCCCGGGTTCAGATCCCAGCTCCACATTTCCCATTGGCTTAGACAAGTGACTCCAGAGTCAGGGCTCAGTACCAGCCTGCCATTGTCAGTCTTTCTGCCTCTCCTTGCAATGCCTGTGACTGGGGACGGGCAGGGCGATGTAAGGACCATGTTGGGGAGAGGCTGGTGGGGAAGGGGCCACAGCTCCTCTGCGCTCCCTCCTGCGGGTTGGGCTGTCTGGCTCCTGCCCCAGCCCCTTTCCCCAGCTGGGTGGCTCTGGGGATTTTACTGGACATCTCTTTGCCTCTGCAAAGGGACGCTAATAATACCGGTACCTGCCACAAAGGGCTATGTTGAGGATTCAGTGAGTCGTTACAAGTGAAGCACTTAGCCTGCCCGCGAGGATGCCAGCTCAGCCTTGTCCCGGCTGGGAGCGCCGGCAGCTGCCGGGTTTCTCTGGGTCCCTGTCCCCTCCTGTGTGGTGTGAGAATGGAATGAGATTGCACACAGAGCTTAGCACAGGGAATGAATGAGCCCCAAGAAACAAACGCCAGCCCCACCACCCTCCAGGTAGCTGCTCATTCTGTCACCTCTCACCACCCCCTCTCCACCCCCGGGAGCACCGGCATGGGACTCCGCGCCAACCTGTGCCCTTTTCCCTTGGACATCAGCTCAGACTCCACCTCCGCAGGGAGATCTTTCCTCTGACACCCCCTCCCCCCGTGGGCCAGGTCTCCCCTCACTGTGCCCCCGCCCCGGCACCTCCCGCCTCCGGCGCAGCCACGCTTCACAATCATGAGCCCACTCTCAGGGACAGTTGAAGTCTGTCGGCCCCCACGGGTACGTGAGCTCCGTGAGGACAAGGAGCTGCTCTCTGTGGGAACCTGAGCGCCCACAGCACCTGGCACTTAGCACGCAATGATTTTAGCGGCTTTATGCTTTGAGTGCGTGATGGCAAAGCCCACCGTCTGAGCGGCCACGCACCAGCCCCTCCAGGATGACCACACCCCCACTGCCACCTCAGCCTCCCCGTTGTCATCTCTGCCTGCCGGAGCTGCCTTCTCGTTTGTGAAATGGAGGGGGTGAGGGCCGTCCCGATAGCGTGGATCGTGAGCCCTGGCCCAGGCACGAGGCCCTGCAGTCCTCACTACAGCTCCGAGGTCTGCACTGGGCTCCTCTTACAGGCCTGGGAACCGAGTCTGCAGGACGCACAGGCGGGAGCTGACCGCTGGTCTGTGTGACCCCGAAGCGCATGCTCTCAGCCGCAGGTGACTCTGCAGCGAGCTGGCTCCAGAGCCAGCGCCCACCCCCGAGGGGGGCCCTCGCGTCACTCTACTTCTGTCCTCCCTTGTCACCCATCGAGCTCTGAAAGTCCACGCCCTCCACGTTGTCACTTCATCAGACTCTGTGACCCTGAGACCCGCAGCCTGTGACGAGGCAGGACTGACCACCCCCCCACCCGTGTTAAGTCGTCCAAAGAGCCAAGGACAACAGATTTGTTGCTCTCAGTAATGTCCACTCTTCTCCAATTTTCTTGGCAAAAAATAACAAAATTCCAACCGGTTACGCAAGACCAGGAAGGCAAGAAAAGTACATTTCAAAGTAACTGATATTCTACAAACATCCCCAGGGGGAGCATGAACTCTGAGAAAGGACCTCACATGGGGAAAGCCAACACCCGAACCAAGCCTTCCTCAGCACAGTCTCTGTAAAACCAGAGGGAATTGCCCACGAGTCGTCCCAGGGCTTCTGTGAAACTTGCAAAGAATGTTCGCATCCCTCACCTGATTGGGACCCTGCACGTCCCTCGCACCTTTGTCTCAGCTCACAGCAGCGGGGTTGCAGGGCCCAGCCCTGTGCGGCTGCAGTGCAGCGGTCAGGGAGAGAGAGGTAGGAGGTGAGGTCTAAGGGATGCGGGGGCCCCGCTGGGCCTGGGAGGCATGGCTCGGAGTGCGGCTTTGCTCTGTGTGCGGTAGGGAACGTTGCAGGGCTCTGAGCAGAGGAGCAGCCTGGTCCGACTTACGTCTCAGGCTGCCGTGTGGAAGAGATTGCAGGGGGGCAGCGTCAGAGGCGGGGAAATCAGGGAGGACCCTTCGCAATAATTCAGGCCAAGCTGATGGTGGCTGAGGGGCAGTCGTTAGGCGTGGTCACATTCTGGAAGCGGTAGTTGTGAGTGAGAGATAAGAGAAATTCGAGGACAGGAACAACTGGATGCAATTGACACCGTCCCCAAGAAGGTGAGAATGGGGGATCTGAACTGAATTCTCTCTGACCCCCAGCCCCAGGGCGCGAAGTAAACCTTTCTGTTCCTCTCCTGTAAATCTTACCCAGAAAGATAAGATCTGCTCATCCATCCATCCAATCATTTATTCCTCCATTAGAGGCACTGTAGACATAAGGATTGATGACACTCACATCGTATCCTCAAGAAACTCATAATTTGGTGGGGACTCAGAGATCAGTCATCCCTACACATATATTCAGTCATTTAGTCACTCAACAAATATCCATTAGCACTTAATTTCTGGTAAGCAAGCATCGTGGTAGGGATTGAGGTTGCTCTTGCCCTTAGGAAAGTCCTAGTCCTGCTGGAGAGCCTGGGGTTAGCCATCTCCACTCCTTCGTTCATTCCCTGCGTCGCTGAACAGTCACCAACATCCAGCCTGTGCCAGGGCCTAGGAGAGGACCCCCCTGTCGGATGACCCAACAGTGGGCTTCGGTGAATGTCCCCAAGCAACAAAGCCTCCCTCTGGAGCCCTGGCCTCCCCACCAGGGTTCCACCTGCCACTCTCCCGACGTGAGCCAGCCCTGGTGGCAGCTGCCAGAGTCCATTGCGCCCCTCCCCACAGCATGCTGGGGGCTAACTCTGCTGTCATCTTCCTGCAGAAAACCGTGAGCCCATCCATCCGGGTAGCCCGCCTCACGGCCGTCTGCCCAAGCCCCGACTGACACCTGCAGGTCCCAGACCCCAAGACGCATCCACTCCGGAGGCTCCTCATCTGCCTTGGCTTGCTGTCCTTGCCCTGGCACTGCACAGGCAGCCATGGGCTGGCCTGGCCAAGGCCCCTCAGACAGCAAAGCCACCCTGGCAAGAAGTAAGCTGAGCCCGAGCTCTGCCTGCTGTCCACAGAGCAGGTGAGGTGGCTTCGTTCGGGCCCCCCACTGACCTGTTGTGTGACTTTGGGTCAGCCAGCCTCTTTTCTTCCTTTTTTTCTCAGACGTCAAGCACAGAAAATTGAGGTTGAGTTGACCATAAGCCAGTTCATAGGACGTCGTCATTAGCGTGAATCCCTGCAAGGTCCTTGTTTATGTCATTTTTCCCCTTTTACCCCTTATCCTCTCTCCCGTGTCCCTACTGCTTTGGCAGGCACTGCGGTGTGTTTAATGTATGCATTTAAATATGCCTGTATCCTTGTGCACGCAGCGCTTTGATTTGTATAAATTGTGTTGCCACATAGATCTCATTCTGTGTTTTACTGTTTCCACTCGACACCATGCTGATGGCGTCTGCGTTTTTCCAGCCGGTGCAGAGAGGTCCACAGATTCATCCATTTCAGCTTAATTGGCCATTTCCCTAGCGATGGACACTTAAATTGTCTCTAATTTCCCACCATTATAAGCTACACTGAGAGGAACGTCCTTGTACCTGTCCCTGTTAGACCCTGTGGGAGAATTTCTGGGATATACCCAGAAGGAGGAGGGCTGGACCTGGGGGTAGATGTAAACTCAATGTAACTAAAACTGCAAGAATCCTCTCTAGAACGGCTTTGCCGGTCTACACTTGCTTCCATAATCAATAAGCATATGTCTCCCCATTTTCCCCAACACTGACTGGAGAATAGCATCTGTATCAGTCAGCTAGAGCTGTAACAACAAGATAGCACACACTGAGTGGCTTAAGCAATAGACATTTATTTTCTCACAGTTCTGGAGGCTGGAAGTCCAAGATCAGGGTGCCCCCAGGGCTGGTTTCTGGTGAGGACTCTCTTGCTGGCTTGCAGACGGCCGCCTTCTCAGTGTGTCCTCACATGGCCTTTTCCCCTCTGTGCATGCAGAGAAAGAGATCTCTGGTGTCTCTCCTTCTTATAAAGTCACCAATCCTATCAGTCTAGGGCTCCACCCTTATGACCTCATTTAACCTTAATCGTCCCCTTAAAGGCCCTATCTCCAAATACCTGCACACCAGGCTGCAGGTGGGACACGATTCAGTCTCTAACAACATCTCGATAATTTTTTGCCAGCCTGATGTGTAGTTGAGTGATCTCTAGTTGTTTTAGCTTGACTTTATCTGCTTAATGGGAAGTTTGAACATCTCATCATAATTTTAACCATTTTGAAGTCTTTGAATTTCCTGTTCTTATCTTTTGCCCATTCTTCTATTTGCTTTCCTGGGGTTTTTTTTTTGTATCCTCTTTGATTTGAGGATCCATTAATTTATTCTTGACATTAGTCCCTTGTCAGATTTAAGCATTGGTAATATTTCTCCAGGTCATCTATTAACATTGTAGGGCCTTCACCGAACAGGAATATTTTCAAACTCATCAATATTTTATTTTATAGTTTATGTCTGGAGAGTCTTAAGACCTTACCCCTACCTGAGACATATGCTACTTTGCTTTTCCTGGCAGCTTTAGAGTTGCACCTTTTACGTTTAGAATCTGAACCCATTTGGAGGCCATCTTTCTGTTCGTCTATGGAGGGAAGGCAGAGATTCAGCCACACTTCTCACCAGGTAATGAATCGCTTTTCCCAGACCGTCTGCTAAATGGCCAAATTCTGAAACACGAGGATTCACTGCTGAGCCCTGTGACTGTGTCTGTGTGTGTTTCTATACCAATAATGCAACATTGTAAATATGACACCTTTCTAGAATGCTATTTTATCTGATAGACTTTTATTCTTTCAAATGACTTTCAGAGTGTGTTGAGTTTCCTTTAAAAAAATTCCTCTGGAAATTTGACTGGGGTTACATTGAATTTGCTTGTTAACTTAGAAAGAGTTGATATTTTTGCAATATTAGACCACCCAATCATAAAATTAATATGTCTTTTAATGTATTCAGAGTCTGCTATATATCCCATAATAGAATTTTAAAGTCCTATCAATGTCTTGAGTGTGATTTGTTAAATTGATTCCTAGAGAATGTGTCATGTTTTTGCCACAGTAAATGCTACCTAATTTTCTGTTATATTTTCTAATTGTTATTGCAGGTTCAGAGGAGAGGAAAGCTGTTGACTTTTGAAGATTAATCTGATATTCAAAAGTCTTTCTGATTTCTTATGGTTGTCCTTGTTTGTTTTATATATTCTGTAGGATTTTCCATCTAGAGGATTATATCATCCGCAAATAGGGACAGTTTTATCTTTTCTCTTCCAAGCTTTATACTTCCTGTGACTTTTTCATATTTTGCACTGTAGCCAGGGCCTTCTGTAAAAATGGGAATGTAACCAGAATTCTCCACTAAGTTTGATATTTTCTGTAGGTTTTTGGAATATAGCTTTTATCGCATTAAGGCAATTCCTTATGTTCCTAGTTTTATGAATTTTTCTTAATCATAAGTCAGTATTGGCCTTTAACAAATGTTTTTCTGCATCTAAAAGTTAATCAATTTTTTGCTCTAATCTGTTAAATGATAAATTGTATTAATAGATTTTCTGCTCTTTAGCCATCCTAGCACTTCTCAAATAAACATATTTTACAATGTACTATTAGATTTTATTAGCTAATAATTTATTTAGGAATTTATCAAATTTTTTTTTTGGTTGCTACTTGGTTTTGAACTTGGACAAGCAAATTTTTTATACATACAACAAATATGTAACTTTCTTTCCTCGTACTGTCCTTGAGGCTAGGCAACTTATAGTAGTCTCACAGAATAAATATGACGTCTTTCTCTTTTTCTATTTTCATTCACGTTTCCTTCTTTATAAAAGTTTCGTAAAACTCTTCCATGAAACCATCTAGGTCAGAAGCTTTAGGGGAATGAGATATTTAATCACTATTTCCATTTAAGAAATTTCTTAGAATTTCTTAATTTCTTTGATTATGAATGTTTTCCATTTTCCCTCATTTCATTTAGGTTATCAAATATATTGGTGTGTAGCTGTACACTTCATCTGTAACTCATTGGTGCAATGTGTGCAGTTAGACTATTAGTTCATAAAGCTGCTTTTGAGACTTAAGTGAAGGAAGTACGTGCAATGAGCTTCTTCCCCTGTGAGTATGTTTATTGCTACGACCAGCAGCAACTGCTGCTCTACAGTAACCCAGAGTTCCCAGTGCGGGAACCCATCTCAGGCAGGCCGTGTCAGTGAAATTGCAGCATCCTTAGAGTGGTTAGCTACAAGTGATAGAGAACCCAACTCAACCTGGCTTACGCAATAATAAAAGTTTTCATTTCATGAAACTAAAAGTCACAAGTAGACTGGGCGCGGTGGCTCACACCTGTAATCCTAGCACTCTGGGAGGCCGAGGCAAGTGGATCGCTCAAGGTCAGGACTTCGAGACCAGCCTGAGCAAGAGTGAGACCCCGTCTCTACTAAAAAATAGAAAGAAATGATCTGGACAACCAAAAATATATAGAAAAAATTAGCCAGGCATGGTGGTGCACGCCTGTAGTCCCAGCTACTCAGGAGGCTGAGGCAGGAGGATCGCTTGAGCCCAGGAGTGTGAGGTTGCTGTGAGCTAGGCTGATGCCACGGCACTCGCTCTAGCCCGGGTAACAAAAGCGAGACTCTGTCTCAAAAAAAAACAGTCACAGGTAGGAAAAACCCCAGGCTTGGTTCAATCAGCGCTGTACGTGGCATTCGGCAGGGAGTTGGTGCTCAGTACGAGGGAGCCACGCTGGCCAGGATTCCTGTGGGAAAGCCGGTGCAGTCGAAGCTTCCAGCCACGAGTCCTTCAGTTTTCTTTTCCCACCCATGGCCTGACCCTTCTCGCTGTGCTGTGTCCTCTGAGTGAAGAACTCCTCAGGCAGCTGGATGGGAAACTGTTGAAAAGCCTCCTGGGTGCATCCAGGGAGGACGCCTCAGGGTTGGAAAGTGGCCAAAAGAGGCACCCCCAGCCCTGGAGCCCCCAAAAGGCCTGCTGGGGGGTGTCTGCATGTGATATGAGAACACTCTAGAGGTGACCACATTGTGATGACCACTACTGCCCCAAGAGGGCTGTGACTGCAGAGGGGGCCCCTACCAAGCAGGCTGTGCCTACCAAGTCACCCGAGTTGCCAGAGATTCTTGCTTCTCCCGAGATTCCACCCAATCTGGTAGGGAGCATGGCCGCGCCCCAGCCCTGAGACCACCCCCACTCCTGCTGCAGACACGCAGTGACAGCCCCTGCCCTCCTGGGGCTCACAGTCTACGGAATGGACGACATCGAGAAGGGAATAACTAAATAGCGTTTGGAGAGCATCGTCATGTGAGTGGCCAGCATGGATGGGTGAGAGTTTCCCTTCAGCATGGACCTGGGCTTGGAAAGGGGGACACACTGGTGACCGGTGCTGCCCCCTCTCCTTACACAGCAGGCTGCTGCTCATGAACTCTCCAGCCCCCGACGTGCCCGGCTGCAGGGTCCTCCAGCTGCCCGCTGTTCCTGGAAAGGAGATCGCACATCCTGGGACCTTAAGAGTGGACTCTGCTGCCCTATGTACCTTTCCCCAGGCCCCGTGGACATCCTGTCCTCTTCCACAATAGAGTCCAGAATGGTGCAATGTCCCCCCCTGCTTGAGCCCTGAGATTTAGGTCCAGAAGTCAGACCAGATAAAGTGTCCGCTCCAAGAACACATATCCCCAGTTCTGCTCATCACCCCAGAAACACCAGAGAAGGCATTTTGCAGCCAGGAGCCCAGCCATGGCTTTGCTCTCAATGCAGGGAGGGGCTGCTGAGATTTCCCATGCCCTTGGTCATTCAACCCACATTTATTGGGCACCTACTATGTGCCAAGAATGTTGCTGGGCTCCAACACAGTGCTGAGAAAGGGTAACAGCAGAAACACAAAAATGTTGGCACAAACAGATCTGAGTTCAAATTAGGATTTAGCCGAACTGAAAGTTCCATGAGGGTATGGACGCCATGCAGCATGGTGACCGATGACTTCCCAGCCCCGGCTCGGGGCTGGCACAGAGCGTGTGAGCTCAGCAACTATTTGTGACTCAACGAATGGGTGAATTCTAGTCTTGGGACTCACGGGCTGTGTTTGGGACCAAGCACTTGACCTTTCGGTCTTTGTCATTTGCAAAATGCGAGTAGAAATCTTGCAGGATGAGGGGCAACAGGAGCCCTCACGTGCTGCTGGTGGGAGATGAATTACTCCCGCACTTTATAAAGCTGTGTGGTAGTGTCTGCTACAGCTGAACACAGGCTTGCTCTGCGACTAGCAGCTCTGCTCCTCAGTGTATACTCGCAGAAATCGTGCACACGTGCACCCAAAGACTAGGACGCTCACAGCAGCAATGTTCGTCATAGGCACAACCTAAACACCCCCTAAATGCCTATCAAAAGAACGAATAAATAGAATAGGTAAATATCCTGTAGGATGGTAACCCTGGAATTCTCTACAGTAATGAAAGTGACCTACAACTGCACCCGACCACATGGATGAATCCTACAAACATGACATTACGTGAAAGAAGCCAGACACAGAAGAGTACATGTCGCATCGCCCATGCAAATGAGCTCAAAAATAGCAAAACGATCCGGAGCCATTAGAGGTAAGACAGTGGTTACCTTGGGACAGCGGTCAGTGACTGGGAGGGTCTCCAGGGGGCCTTCTGGAGAGCGGGTGACACTGTTTCTTGATCTGGACGCTGGGTATTTGGAGGGATGTTTGGTTTACGAAAGCTCACTGAGCTATTCACTTATAAGTAATATATTTTTACAACTTTAAAAATATATTAAATCTATTAAAATTATTCATTTTAAAATTTCACAGTTTTAAAAATAAAAATATTTACCATGCAGAATACTTGGAAGGAGTACATGGAAAAACCATTTACAGTATGTTCGGCATGTGCTAAGTCCATGAGAAATGCTTATTAAATGTTATTTAATTTAGTGTTAATTATTTGGCTATTGGCTATTCAGTTATTAAATATTGATTT
>CAUYSK010025997.1:0-16806 GCA_963575035.1 Avahi laniger
TCCCATGCCAGCGCAGAGCATGGGCCAGTGGACACGACAATGTCAGGCAGTGACAAGTGTCCTGAAGAAAATAGACATGAGAGAGAGATGGGGTTACCTTGGATGGTCAACAAAGGTTCTCTAAGGAGGTGACATTTGAGCAGAGGCCTGAAGGCTGAGAAGGAGCACACCTTTTGAAGACCAGGGCCCCTTAAAAAAGCGTATGTTTGAGGAACCTGGAGTTGGGTAAGAAGGGAAGTGTAGCACGCGAGTGGAGAGGAAGGCAGAGGCCAGGTCATGTTGGGCCTGAGGGCCTTAGGTTAGGATTCGAGGTCTGTGTGGTGCCACCAAAGGCTTTTTTTTTTTTTTTTTTTTTTGGAGACAGAATATCAATCTTGTCACCCCAGCTAGAGTGTAGTGGCATGATCGCAGCTCACTGCAACCTCAAATTCCTGGATTCAAGCAATCCTCCTGCCTCAGCCTCCCAAGTAGCTAGGACTACAGGTGTGCACCCTGACACCCTGCTAGTTTGTCTGTTATTTTGTAGAGATGGGGTCTCACTCTTGCTCAGGCTGGTTGCAAACCACCAATGGCTTTTGAGCAGCATAACAGAGTCTGACCTGCGGAGGGATGTGCAGACAGCCTGGGAGTCAGATGGAGAGTTGGCTCGGGCTCTGGGCTGGCTCCAACGTGAGCTGAGCAAAGCAGGTCCCTGCCTACCAGCAGCTCGGCCTGGGTCTGTGAGAGCAGCACAGCAAAGCTTCCCAGCAGGCATGGCCCCTCAGCCCAGCCTCGGACAGCCGCTGGCAGGGAGGAGTGAGCAGGGCTCTGGAGCAGAGTGGGAGGGGATGGGGCTGAGTGGGTGCTGGGCTCTGCCGGACTCCTGCCGGCTGGCCCCCTCCCCTGCCCAGCCTCAGCGCCCGCAGTTGGACAGTCACCAGACCTGTCATGTGGGAGGCGTGGTACTGCCGAGCATCAGAGCCGGACAGGCCTGTTCCCAGCTGAACCCTATGATCATAGCCTGAGGAGCTGTCAGCCAGGAAAGGGCAGACCTGGAATCAGAGAAACAGACTTTAGAGCTGGGAGGGATCCTAGAGACAGAGCGGGGCATCCAGGAGGTGTAACGGAGAAGACAGGGTTTGGGAATCAAAAGACCTGGACTTGAACCCACTTGCAGCTGTGCGGCCCCCTGCACAGGGTTGTGGAGGTTAAATGAGCACGCTGTAGAGAGCACCTAGCAGGAAGGACTCGTAAATGTCCGGTACATGATGACAGAGCCTGGCCCAAACCCCTCATCTCATAGAGAAGGAAGCAGAAGGCCAGAGCGGAAGGGACTTGCCCAAGGGCCACAGAGCTGGCACTGATCTCAGCTCTCCCGACCCTTAGTCCGAGCTCTTCTGTGATGATGCAAGTGGTCCTTCTTCCCACACCATTTCCTCTGGAACAGATCCCTGTTCCTTCTGCAGAGGTGAGGTGGCTTCCCTGGTGTCCCACCTTCTTTTCCACCTGCCTCGAGCGCCTACTATGTGGCAGGCACAGCTGCGTGGGAGATGGTCCTCACCCTCGAGGTGCTCATGTGGGAGACAGACACGCAAACAGCTAAAACACAAGGCAGCTGAAGTGACACAGGGACGCAGCATGATGCAGGTGGCCCAAACCTAAGTTGGAACACACCTGCCTCGGATTCAGTGCAGGTGAGTGTGGACTCTTTTCTGTAGGTGGGGGAACTGCCGAGGCTCTGGGGGGAGGCATGACCATGACCGGCCTTTGTTTAGGATGAAGGCCCTCCTGGCTGATGGAGAACAGACTAGATGGAGTTTTTCCCCAGCGTTCTTGGCTCTGAAAATTTCCACCTCCTCCCTCCATGGATAATTATCCTTCCTAAGAAATTGATCAGATGGGAAACTGCAGGAGATGGTTTGGGACAGGGATTGTGTAGGAGTTGGGGGGAGAGTGGAGAGGATGTAGCGGGAGAGGGGGGATCGGTGCCAAGCAGCAGGAGGTAGCTCCCTTTGGAGGGGAGGGAGGGAAGCCTGGTCGGGGCCAGGGACCTAAAGCAGAATGCAGGTGGCTCTGGGGGAGCTAAGTCCCTGGTTGGGGCGAGGGGTGAGGGTGACTGGCAGGGTCTGGCTTTTCTGAGTCCACAGGAGCTGGGGAAAGTGTGAGGCAGTGTGGCCCGGCAGTCAGAGCCAGGCCCAGCTCTGCTGCTTGGGTGTTACATGGCCCCTATGGCCCTGGCCCTTCCCCATCGGAAATTCCCTTATTGTGGGCCAGGGCCCATCAGGAGCAGTGGGTGTGCACTGAACACCCTCTCCTGGCACAGAGCATCCCTCCTCCTGCCCCTGCTCCCAGTACACCTGGAACTTAAGTTGTGGGCCTGGCTTCTGCCCCCATTTGGCCTTGCTGGTTACACAGCAGCTCTCTGTGTGCTGAGGCTTCTGGCAGGCCAGGCTCCACTTAGTGACCGAGCCACAGTGGCCAGTGAGGAGCAGACAGCCCCCCCACATCTGAGCCCAGGAGCCAGGCTGCCTCTGGAGGGGCCCTGATGGCTCTGCAGGTGGAAATTCAAAGCATCCTTTTGGGCAGCCAGGGGTCAATAGAGCCTGGTATCTTTTTTATCTATTTATTTATTTTTTGAGACAGAGTCTCACTCTGTTGCCCTGAGTAGAGTGCCATGGCATCAGCCTAGCTCACAGCAACCTCATACTTCTGGGCTCAAGCCATCCTCCTGCCTCAGCTTCCTCTGAGTACCTGGGACTACAGGCAAGCGCCATCACACCCAGCTAATTTTTCTATTTTTAGTAGAAACGGGTCTCGCTCTTGCTCAGGCTGGTCTCAAACTCCTGAGCTCAAGTGATCCTCCCGCCTTGGCCTCCCAGAGTGTTAGAATTACAGGCATGAGCCACGGTTCCCGGCCAGAGCCTGGTATCTTAAGGTTGCCAGAGTCCAGCAGATCTGTTTGAATTCCAGCTCCACTGCCCATCTGACCTGTGAGTGTCATTTTCTGCACATAATTCTTGCCCCAGTGGTTTGTTTTTTCTTTAAACCTTTCTACTGCTGTTAATTTGAGGAGTTACATGCATACATGTATACACACCATAAAGTGTACTAATCCTGAAGTGTACAGCTCAATGATAATTTGCAAATGTTTGCATCCGTGTTAACCACCCAGATCGAGATACAGGACATCTGTACACCCCCAAGGTCCCCTCGTGCCCTTCCCTGTCTGTACCCCAGACTCCCCTGGGGCAACCACTGCTCTGATTTCTATCATTGTTGATTGATTTTTCCTGCTCTTCAACTTCTTATAAATGGACACATACAATAGGTGCTCGTTTGTGTCTGGCTTACTTCACTCAGTGCATCTGTGAGATTTCTCTTCCTCATCACACCTACCAGAGGTTTGTTCTTTTCATTGGCGTTTGGTGTTGCCTCGTGTGAATGTACCACAGTTGGCTCCTTCTCCTGTTGATGGGCTTTTGGGTTCGTTCCCTTTTTAACAATTATGAATAAAGCTGCTCTGAGCATTCTTGTACTCCATTGGGCTTTTATGAGAATTAAATGAAATAATCTCTTATAGTAAAGTATTTAATACTGAATTTTGACTCAGATTTTTTTTTTTGGTTCAGAAAAAGTAAGAAAAAAATTCAAACACTGCATAAATATATAAAGAAAAAAAGATGCGAGTCATATCCCTGCTTCTCATGCTGAGTGCTCTGAACAGTTCAGTGTTTCCGCCTGGGCTTTTCTCTATCATGGTGTGAACTTTTTAATAAAAATAATTGGCATAAAAACAATCACGCTGTCCATACTCTTTTGCAACTTAACTTTTTAAATTAAATCTGATCTTTTAAAAAAGTTCCCTTATCTGCATCAAGGGAGCAGCTTCGAGAGGGAGTCTGGGATGAGTGCTGGAAGCAGTCACGTGGGCTGCCTGGCCTGGCTTGGCCACTGTCACAGGCTTCACTCGGATGGAACCAGGGTTTGGTTTCCGGAGCCTTGGGTGCAAGTCTTGGCTCTGTGGCTCCCTGTCTGGGTGTGTTCTCGGGCTGAAATGTCCCGAGCTTTGATTTTCTTATCTTTAACATAAGAGAACCATACTCTCAGAGAGATGTCATGAGGCTTAAGTAAGATCATATACATAAAAGTACAAAGCAAAATGGAAAGTGATGTGTATGTTAGTTGTTATGGGCTGTCAAAGCTAGAAGAAACCTCTGAGACCTTAACTCAGCCCTGTCATCTTATGGGTGAGGAAACTGTAGCCCAGGGAAGGCCACAGAGCCAGCAAGTAATGGAACCAGAACCGAACCAAGGGTTTCTACCTCCTAGGAGTCTACACTGCTGCTTCCTGGGCAGTGGAAACTTTCCTGGAGGGTTCTCTCTCTGGGCGGGAGCTTAGCTCTGACCCACACACTTCTTATCTGTAGGCTCCCTGCTACGGAGGAAGGGCACTTTATAAAATGTCCAAGGCTCTGCTGGGCGGGTGGCTCTTGCCTGTAATCCTAGTGCTCTGGTAGGCTGAGGCGGGAGGATCACTTGAGCTCAGGAGTTCCAGACCAGCCTGAGCAAGAGCAAGACCCTGTCTCTACTAAAAACAGAAAAAATTAGCCAGGCGTGGTGGCACATGCCCGTAGTCCCAGCTACTCAGGAGGCTGAGGCAGGAGGATCACTTGAGCCCAGGAGTATGAGGTTGCTGTGAGCTAGGCTGACACCACGGCACTCAACTGGACAACAGAGTGAGACTGTCTCAAAAAAAAAAGAAAAAACATATATCCAAGGCCCTGGCTAAAGCCACTGGGGTGACTAGAACTTCTGGGCTGTGAGGTGTGCCCAACATCCTCTAGTGTAAGAAGACAGAGAAGTAGGAAGGTAGAGCAGAGATATGGGGGCTTGGATGGGGAGGCAGATGCTGCCACAAATAGGCCCCAGCAGCCCATCTGTCCTAACTGTACCCCCAAACCTGGGCCTCAGTCAGTTCCCCAGTCCCACCAAGCTCACCTCCAACCACCAAGAAGTCAAGCTAGGATCCCTGCTCCCTGCCCTCTTGGGCAGATTATTTGAGTAATCTCTTATACTTCTAGCTCAGTGTTCAGATCTCCTGAATCTTCACCAGCAGCTTCCACAGGAAGACAGAAAGAGGCCCCAGACCTGTAAGATTACAACCTACTCTGAGGTCAAAAATCTGGAAACACAACCTTGACTGGCTTGGGCTGGGCCTTTGCCTCGCTCAGGCAGGAAGCATTCCGCATGATGAGATTTACATGGACCAGCCCAGGTGGGCCCCACGGTCCCAGGTGTTGAGCTACCTCAACAGTACCAGGTACCAGGCCGTGGAAATGGCTTCTAGTGCTCCAGCCCCGCCCTGTCTTGGAGCCACAGCTCATTGAGAAAACACCGCGGCAGTGATAACAAGGGAGCCAGGCAGGGTCCACCCCGGAGTGCCCTGTTGGCCCAGGGCGGGGGTTGGGGAGGAACTTGGAGCCCTGGTATCTGCTTTCAGGGCGAGGTCGTGAAGTGACACATGTTCTAATGACAGTGAACGGTGCTGAGAAAAAGTCCTGCGCTGAGAGTAGGAGGCACCCGCAACTCATGCTTGGGCGCCTGCCTTATCTGGCCTGTGCTGGGCT
This sequence comes from Avahi laniger, assembly GCA_963575035.1. NCBI lineage: Eukaryota > Metazoa > Chordata > Mammalia > Primates > Indriidae > Avahi > Avahi laniger. The sequence goes on from CAUYSK010025997.1 coordinate 5,607, forward strand.
TTCTGCCATCATCATCTAGGGTGGTCTTCACCTGACGCTGTTATGTGGGTAGAGGTATCCCCATCCTATAAATGAGGACCCCGAGGTCCAGAGAGATTAACTAACTTACCCAGGATCACACACACAGGAAATTGGTGGAAATGAGTAACCCCGAATCCTAGGAAGTCAGAGTGAAAGAGCCATTTGAGGTTACCTAGTCCACTGCCTTCATTACGTGGCCAAGCAAACCCAAAGCCTAGAGTGTCACCTACTGAAAGAGTTAGAGCAATGTGGAGACTGGCATTCAAGATCAGTGTTCTTTCCATTCTGTTGATAACAACAGTCATCATTACCCATACTGAGGCCCCCAGCTTGTTCCTTTTAACATTCTGAGACAGTTCTGGCCATGTCCATCCTTTGGAGAACTGAGAAAATAAAACTCCTGCAGATCCTTTTCTCTGTGGCTCATGAGGAACCAGTTAAGAAACAGCCTGGAGTATGAGCACCTCTCAGCTCTGGAGTCAGCTTCCTGGGCTTGAATCCTGCTTGGCCCTGTAACCTAGCCTCTCTGAGCCTCAGTTTCCTCATCTGTGATATGGGTATGCTAGTGTGCCTACCCTTGGGGTAGTTGTGAGGATTAAGAAGGCCCCAGGAAGTGCCAGCTCTCATTATTGCTATCGTCTCCACCTCATGAGGAAGCTGGGTGACTGAGCTGATTAGAACCAGAGTCCCCGCCCGAGTTCCTGACCCTCCATACCCTCCACATCCTGCCCAGCGGTGGCTGCTTCCCCAGTTCCGGCTGCCACAGGCATCGCCCCTGCCCCTGCACCTCGTGTCTGTGCCATGCGCAGGATCACACAACGTGCCCTGCCCAGGCCCAGCAGCCAGCACAGGGGCAGGCGGAAGCAGGCGCTGACAAAGGCTTCCTTATCTCCTTCCTGGGCACAGGGCACTTAGTTCTATGGGGTGGGCCGGCTGGCAGGAACATAGACAGGCAGACAGCCTCTCAGTCTTCTGGGACCCTTGGCCCTCTGTGTTTGGCTCATCCCTGAGGGGCTCCCAGCCTCCAGCCTGGATCTCCTGCCGGAACCTGTGCCTTGAGGATGAGAGCATCAGTGGGAAGCAGTTACCAGCCTTGGTGACCTGAGGGCGGGGCTTGGCGTCTGGGATCAAGCAGTCCTGGGGTCAAGATAGCAGTTTGGTTTCTTACTGGCTGTGTGTCACGTCAGCAGGTTCTTTAAGCTGTGAGCCTCAGTTTCTCCACTGGAAAATGGAAGCAGTAGTGTCTGCCTCATGGCATTGCTGAGGCTAAATGAGAAGACACAGGGCTTGGTGGTAATTCTCCCTTCCCACAGTGGCGTGGAAAGTGTGGCTGGAGTGCCACACTATGTCCCCCAAGGCAGTGCACATAGGCCTGGAGCAGAGGCCTACAGGCTAGCCCCTGGCCTGGGAGGTACTGCCAGCTGAGCTCTGTTCCCTGTTCCTAGGGGCCAGACAGCTCCTGCTTCTCCCCTTGTGGGGCACACAGGGAACCAAGGCATGTCGGTGCTACCAGGGGTCTTAGACCAGCAGTTTAGGATGGGCGAGTGGCCTGCCCAAGGTCATGTAGCAAAGGAGTGACAGACCCAGCAGTGAGCAGGGCTCCTGCTCCCCATAGCCCCATTTGGTCCAGCAGCAAGACAAAAAAAATCTGGGCTCAGAGCCATAGGCAGCATGGTTGGGGACTTGGCTGTGGGGCCCAGGTTAATTCCTTTCACCTTTCTCTGCCTCAGTTTCCTTAGCTGCAGAGTGAGGGTGATGCCTACGTCAGAGGGCTGCTAGGAGAATCATGCAGTTAAAGTACACAAAGCATCAAAGGGAAGTGCTCAGTAAAAGGTGGTTAAAAAAGTGCAAGTGGGATGGGGGCTGGCACCATGTTCCAAACGGGGACCAGTTTTGGGGTGGATCATCCTGGGCATGAGTCCCCCAGGTCTGCTACCACTTTGCTGCATGACCTTGGCCAGGTTCTTGCCCCTCTCTGGGCTTCATCCTTTGCATCACTGAAACAGGGGGGTTAGATGAGATGGTCTTGGAGGGCCCTGCCTCTTCTGATCTCCTGTGGCTTCTCGTTGCCCCTCTTCCCCCCCAGGAGAGGTCTGACCTCCTGTTTCCTTGAACCTTGGGCCCTCCTGACACCAGGACCAAGCCCGGCAGCCAGCTATGTCCTCGTCTTTTCTCTGCAGTGTCCTCTAAAGGGCAACCTCCTCTGAGCATGCTCAGTTCTCCCATCCACTCGGTACATCTCCTGGCTCTTAGCGGCCCGAGGTGACAAACTGTCCCTAGTGTGGTGGGATGGGAGGCAGGGAGAGGCTCTCCAAGCATGCGCTCTGTATCTCCCACCACGAGCAGGGCTCAGCCAGCTGTGCTGTTTTTGGGAGAAGTGTGTGGAAGACCTTCAGGGCTCAGGGCACCTGCCTAGGGAGAAGCTCTGGCCTCCCCAGCCCCACTAGCCTGCCCCTGGGACCCTGCTGAGGGGTTCAGGGAACTATATCTGCAGGGGAGTGTTCAGCTTTGACAAAGCCCAGCCACTTTCACAGCTCTTGTGTCCTGTACTCAGGGACCCTGTAAGGGAGTTTTGCAGATTCTATGGGAGAAATGAAGCAGGTTCAGTGGGGCTCCAGAGGGTGTCTGCCTCTCCCAGCCTTCCTCAGCGTCTCTGGAGATTCCTGCCAGCCAGGCTCTGCCTGAAACCAGTCATGACAGGGACAGGGCGCCAAGCTCTGCTTCTGCAGGGCTGCCTCCAAGTGCAGCGGGTGTGGCAGGCCTGGGCCCCAGCGTGCAGAGATGGAACTGAGCGCTATCTGTGGCAGCTCCAGCTTGAGATACAGCCCTTTGAGATGGAAATGATTATAAGCCCAGCTTTTCAGGCGAAGAAGGCGAGACTCAAAGGTTAAGTACCTGCCAAAGAGACATGGCTAGTAGGCGGCAGGAAACCAGGCTGCCTGGTCCTCAAGCCTGTGCTCTCTCTCACCCACAGGGCTCCCCTGCCTGTCCTGCCTGGTAGCTGGATTTGGGTTGAAATTTTGATCGGGTCCCTGAGGTGAGACCCCCACCCCAGTTTGTTTTTCTGGGTGCCTCCCTTCCCAGCCACCTCCCTCAGGGTCTCCCAGCGTGCATGTGGGACTGCTTCCCTCAGCCCAGCCATGCTGCTCCCCACCCTCCGCGAGAAGCTGCCCGTAGTGTAGTCTGCTGCCCTGGCTGTGGGCTGGGCTGAGGCTCCAGCGTGTGCCAGGCAGTGAGTAACGTCTGCTCCTGGGGAAGGCCCAGCCCCGCTGGCTTTCTTATTGAACCCAAGAAAGTGGTGTCGGCCACGCTAGGCTGCAGAGTGGGCTGAGCCCCGGGGGGCAGACGTCCTCTGCTCCCTAAGAACGGAGAAACTCCTTGGCATCCCACTCCTCCATTCAAGATGCTGTCACCTTGCCCCCTCATGTCCTCCTTGAAAGCAGAGTTGTCATATAATTACCCCTGTACATCGCTGGGCGTTTGTTGTATTTGCTTCCTTCTGAGTGTTTTTACCTCCATGCTCTCCTCTTTCTATAGCAACGCTGTGCCATAGACATTGCTTATCCCAATGTTAGAGAAGACGAAACTGAGGCTCAGGGCAGTGCCGTGACTTGCTGTAGGTCACAGAGAAGTTGAGATTTAGAACTGGGACAGAAACCAGTTCCTTTGTTGGCAAACCAGGGCTCTCTACACTGCCCTGCACTGGCTCGTGCCATCTTGCTATGGCACAAACGCTGTTCTGGGCCCAGATGCCGTGCTTGTTGGCATGGCCAGAGATGGTGAGTATTATAAAGCCCGACGTCCAGCCACAGAGCTCATCGGTCAGTTGTCAGAGGTGGAGAGGCTCTCAAGAAGCCCCCAAGGATGGGGAAACTGAGTCCAGAGAAAGGCAAGGCTTGTTCAAAGTACCCACTGTGTTGGTGACAGGGTCTAGCCTGCACCCCAGGTCTCCTGATCCTCAGTCTGTGCTTGGCTCAGCCCTTCCTCCTTCTGAATAGAGCTTTCTGGTCTCCTGAGGCATTTGGAGGTGGGGTGGGGGAGGCCTCACCCACCCTGCTGGTATCAGGCAGGGGCAGTGCTGGCTGTTCCTGGAGCCTAGACTCAATGGCTGTGCAGTTGGACAGCTCTGCCCCACCCCAGGGTGCTGAGGCTGGGTGGCCAGGGCCATTTCCTTTGACCGTCTCCCCGGGGTGTCTGTGGGGAGGACTTTCATGTTGTGCCTCGGGCCAGAGCCCTCCAGCAGCTCTGCCTGGCTCACCAGGCTGATAGGGAATTCCATCCCTGCAGGGTATTTAAGACCCTTCATGACCTGGCCCTGGCTGAGCACTGGCCTGGGAGTCAGCAGTCCTGGGTTTGTGACCTGGCCTCACTGCTATCCATGTGATCTTGGTAGCATGTGGACATCTCTGAACTTTTGTTCCGTCATCACTGCCCACTGCTCAGCCTTGTGGGGAGCAGAGAAAAGGCTGCTCTGTGAGCATCTAAGTAATGATTTTCTCTCCAGCCTTCACTGCCCTGTGCTCCCGGTAGAAATCCTCTACCTACCCCACACGCGTTCCACTGTCCTGCCTGGCCAGATGCTGCTACTTTACCTGCAAGGCCTCCCCGGTGCCTCACTCTAACCCTTCCTTCAAGGCAGAGGCCAGTTCAGCTGGAGTTTAGTGTACACGTGCTTAGTGCCTGACACCAAAGATTAAGTCAAACCAGATAGGAATTCTGCCCTCAAATAGTCCCGTAGGTTGAACATGCAAGTCTCGATCTTACCGTGTGCCAGGCTCTGGGCTACGTGCTGGAGAGTGAAAGATGAATAGCACAGCTGCCTACCCTTGCTTGCGGGTAGGAGCTTGCTTGTGGTCTGGAGGGGAAGACAGGCCAGCCCTGCAGGGTCATCAGACTCTCGATAGAGGCTCTGCAGGACCACAGAACCGAGTGTGGCTGATTTCTGCCCCAGGGTATTTAGGGAGAGCTGCTTGGCAGCACCTTGGAGGCGTGGCTCTCCAGGGACAAGTCTGCGGTGACCTACCCGACAGGGTCTGTGGTTTGCTCAGTGCTTTCATATGTGTCTTATGTGACCCTTACAACAACCTTGTTAGGTCACTGGGGTAAGAGAGTGTCATCCATTCAGCAAGTATCGATTGTGAGCCTACTGTGTGCCAGGCACCACCCTGGGTGCCAGGGATACAGCAGTGTTCGGGACAGAGTCTGTCCTCACAAGGCTCACGTTCCAGGCGTGGTACTGTCACAAAGCACATACAGGCTGTCAGGAAGTGACAAGTGCTATGAAGGAGGAGAATGTGGAGTGAGTGGGAAGGAGGGTTGGGGAAGACCTCCCTGAGGAGGCAGCATCTGAGCAGGGAAGGGAGGAACTGAGAGAAGGGAGGGACTCTGCCGCCCACCTACACGCGAAGAGCGTCTTGGGCAGAGGGAACAGAGAATGCAGACCCTGAGGTGGAATCATATTTGTGCTCCAAAGGAGCCAGTACAGCTAGAGGGGAGTGAATGGAGATTTCGGTCTGGTGGAAAGTCACTGGGGGGCTTTGTCCCCACCTTTCAAGAGTACACTTACCTCTTAAAAAGGTTCACTCTTAGCTGGCGTAGGAAGAGCCTGGGGACAAGAGTGGCTGCTGCCGCGGTGGTCCAGGTGGGCAGTCGTGGTGAGCAGTGTCAGAGTCTGCCCGTGTCTAGAAGATAGAGGCCGTGGGGTTTGCTGGTAGATTGGATTTGGGGTGCAAGAGCAAGAAAGGAGTCAGGATGATTCCAGGGCTTGGGGCCTGAGCAGCTGTAGGAGGAGCAGGTGTGCTAGTAAGGAAATGGGAGTCCCCTGCCAAGAGCCCCCAGCTCCTGTGCTTTTGCCATTCCGCAGTGGACCCCGTGCACAGCCAGGCACACTTGCCTAAGGGCGCCCGTGCCCCACCCTTCCAGGAAGGCTCCCCATCACCTCTGGCCCACTCCAAGTTCTGTCCTCTGAGAGTCATTTTCTCTTCATGATGTCTTTCTGGCCCTTTCTGTCCAAGTTGAGGGTGGCTGACACCCCGTCATCCTGCCCCCAGTCGCTGTGTGGTGCACATAATAGAATAAAGCTGTCTGAGCTGCAAGGGGGAGAAGGGGCCCCAGTTGCCTCCCTGAGCCAGTGCCACCTGAGTCTTGTTCTTCCTTTGCAGTCCCCCCTTCCCTGTAGCAGCTGAAAATAGGACGCCGTGACTTGCTTTCTGCAGGGCAATTGTCCTGGAAATTGTAGAATTTCTTTTTGTGTTGCTTTCCTACCGCCACCGCTCTATACCTCACCTCTCTGTATCCAAGTATGATGATATTTTGAGCAAGTTCAAGTTATATATAATGAATTTAATACTTTGCTAAGCTTCTAGGCTAAGTGACTTTCAAATGGAAATGACACTAGGAAAAACAGGTATTTGGTGTATTCAATTTCAGTTTTCTCCCAAATTTGCATTTTGCAAGCTATACCCTACCCTCACTGAAAAGAAAAGAAAAATCTAGCTTTCCCATGCTCTAATGTTTCTGGAACCGGAACCTCTCTTACTGAGCCTCTGTTTTCTCCCACGCCGCTGCCCCACCCCAGATGTGAGGCAAACTGGTGCTTGGTGCCCCTGATACTGCCTGTAAGTCCTGATAGCAGTCCCACAGGAGGCCAGGCCAGGGATGGGGATGGGTGTGGGGAGGGGAGCACCTCAGCTGGGGAGCCACACACCTGGGTGTCAGGGAAGGAGGGGATGGTGGCTGGAAACCAGATGATTCCCAAATTCTTTTTCAGCTCACGCATTCTGTGCTTTCACCTCCTCTACACTCCAAGGTTGAAATCTGGGGAGCTAAGAAGGGCCCCCTTTGTAAGGAATGTAATTTAGATCTTTCTGATGCCAGTGGTACCGTGGGGTCAGATAAAGGGGCAGAGAAACGGGAGCTGAGGCCCTCTGGTTTCACTGCCAGTGACACACAGGCAAGGCCTGCCTGGGACTCTTAGTAGAGGACATCAGTATGAGAAACCAGCTTCACCCTAATGCCATCGTTGAGCAACTGTTCAACGATTATGGTGCAGGCAAGGCCATACATACAGTGGGGTCCCTCGACAGGCAGGCGTGGGACAAGGAGAAGCGGGGTTGCCCTGAAACACTGCTGTGTCCCCTTGGGACAAGTAAGTGGCCATCCTCTGACCTTCTCTTTACTTACCTCCAGAAGAGGATAATACTAGTACCTACTGCACGAGGGTTGTTGAGAAAATTAAATGAATGCTTAATGCAGTCTCTGCCCCATAGAAGCAGTTTTAGGACAGTATGTGTGATGTACCATTTACACATAACTTTAAAACTATAGATGCAGAAAAGTTTGGAAGTATAGATATCAAACTTAGTGTGGATTTTGGTGGAGGAACTGGTATACGGTAGGTGTAGGGAAAGGGGGAGATAGTTCTGGAAGATGATCCTCCTTCTACTTAAAGCACTTATATACTGTTAGAAAAAATTTTTTAAATGACTGTGAGTTCTGTTTAAAATCACCAAAGAAATACGTTTCCATTTTGAGAAAATCAAAAGAAACCATTGTGTATCATATGGTCACCTACCAGGGACCTGATTAAGCCACGAGAGTCTTTGGAGCTTTAGATTCTACCCCCCAAGTAAAGCCCACCCCCGAGCTGTCCCCTACCGCAGGTAACCACCCCCGAGGGCTACCTGGCACCTCTCCCTTGCCAGCCACTGTTGTGGAGCTCTGTCTCTTGTCAACACACGCTCTGTTTACCTCCGGTCCTGGTCCTGTCCCTCCCCCTGTGTGAGTCATCCTCACTGCACAGGGACTCTTGATCCAGCGCCTTTCCTGCAGGGGGGTGGGGAGGATCTGCCAGATCGAAATTCATTCAGCAAGCGTTTATGGAGAACTTGGATGACTGGGGAGACGGGCTGGATACCAAGAGATGCTGCCCCAGTGTGGGGTGGGTGGGTGGGTTAAGGTACTAAAATGGATCTTTGAGACACAGACAGAAGGCTGGTGGCAGTAGAACCTGGCTGCAGGCTGGGACAAGGGCATTCAGGGCCAGGCCTGAAGGCCAGGGGACCCTCTGCGGCCTGCAGCATCCGCTCTGGCTACTCAGCTCAGTTCCTGCCACAGTCTGCCCATCTCGGGCCCGCGTGCCAGTGCCCCCCACCGTGCAGCCTCATTTCCAGGTTGGCTTCAGGCTTCAGGGTCCTCAGAAGGCTTTTGACATTCCCTCTCTCTGTTCATTTGTTCACACTCTTCCCCCACCGGTCCCCCACCCTTGAGACCAAACTTCAATCCCATGTCCTTAAGGAAGCTTCCATCAGTCCCTTAACCTGCTTTTCCTGAGTGTCACCTCTGTGGGATCCAGGGCTGTGTGCCCAGGATGGCATGCTGACTAGAGCACCAACCACAGATCTCCTCAGTTTAGAGGAGCACCTGACTCAGCTGGGGGTTTGGGAAGGCTTCCCAGAGGAGGTGACACTTGCACTGGGTTTTGAAAGGTGGGTAGAAGTTCAAGACCAAGACAAAGAAGACTTTCCCTCTATTTATGCAGAGGTAGGGTTTGGGGCCTTCTGGCAAGCAGAGTTGAGGAGGAGAGACGAAAGCGCTGTAAATTGTGGGGGCTTTTACCCGGTGCTAAGGCCCCTGGCCCTGCAATCCTTGATCGCAACATACCTGCCTCTGGAGCAGCCTCTCTTGCCAGGTCTCTGAGCACAGACTGGCACAGTCGCTGCTGGTGGAGTCACTCTGCTTGTTACTCCGGGAATTGCCTCGCCCCCTCTGACCTGCCTTACCTCCCTTTTATCAGTCGTCTCTGCCACCTCACAATATACAAGTACTCCTGTGTCTGGTCCCTTAATTTTCAGTTGTTTACACGCGAGGAGACTGAGGCCCTTCTGTGGTATAGTGATTTGCCCAAAGCTCATGATTTCTAAAGGGCAGAGCTGGTCCTGGACACGGTTCTGGCCTCTTGCCCCATTCTTCTCTTTTTCATGGCTCAGGGGGCCCAGCATATGTGGCATGTGTGTTTTTTTTGGTTTGTGTTTCTTTTGTTTGGTTTGGTTTGATTTGGTTTGGTTTTTTGTTTTGAAATGGAATCTCATTCTGTCGCTCAGGCTGGTCTCAAACTTCTGGGCTCAAGCGATCCTCCTGCCTCAGCCTCCTGAGTAGCTGGACTGCAGGTGTAAACAATCACGCCCTATTACTTTTTTATTTTTCATAGAGATGGGGGTCTCGCTGTGTTGTCCAGGCTGGCCTTAAACTCCTGGCCTCAAGCGATCTTCCCGCCTCAACCTCTCAAAGTGCTGGGATTATAGGCGTAGGCCATCACTCCTGGCCCTGCTGCTTGTGTTTTCTGCTAGTTTTTTAGCTGCTTTCCTAACCAGATCTGATGTTCCGGAGGGTGGGACCCTGTCTCCCCAAGATAATAAGACCCCCTGAAATCTGGGTTGAAACAAACATGAAGTAGATGTGCCATTTGGAAGAATGATGGGGAAAGGTACAGAGGGAGAGACCAGCTCCCTTGGGCATGGGGAGTAATTCCCACCCAGGTACTTGGAACAAATTTATTTGTGGCTGTTTGTGTGGGGGAGGCATGTCACAGACTTGTGAATTCTCTTCCTGGTGATCCTGGCAGGCTTGGTTTTCATCGAAGCAGCATGGCACTAAGAACTGGCAATTAGGAGACCTGGGTTCTAATGATGACTCTGCCCCTTCCTAGCTAGGTAGCCTTAGGGATGTCACTTTGTCTCTCTGAGCCTTGATTCCTTTATCTGTCAAATGAGGGTCAGGATATGAGATGAAAGGAGGAGGTATATAAAAGCCCCAGCACAGCACCTCACATCAGGTACTATTAAATGTCCAGTAAGTGTTTTTCTCCTTCTCTGTGCTGGAGATTGTATCTTAATGTGGATCATGATCAATTGGGTTTGCATTTTTTAAAAAGTGTTATTCATCCAGTTACTGCCATGAGCCAGAAGTTCTAGTTAAATTGTCTCAATGTTGCTTCCACCCACCTGGTGGCGGGGGTGGCGGGGGTGGGGGTAGCGTCATCAACCCACTTACAGAGAGGAAATGCAACTCAGAGACTCAAAGCCTGCTATCATGCTAAGTGTTTTGCATGTACCATCTCATTTAATCTTCACAAGAGCCCTCATGTTGGAGATTGGCAAAAGCTTGGTGTCATCAGCCTGCCTTCCTGTTTGTTGTTGTCTTCCTTTGTTTTTCACACGTTCGTCACCCACATTTGCTATGTGCAAGGCACTATGCTAGGCTTTTTAGAGGGTACAGCCACTTCTCCTTGCAAACTTTTATTGATCCTTCAAAGCCCAACTCACATGACTCCAGCTCTGGGAACACCACCTACTCTTAAAAGTTCAGAGCCATCCCCACCTCCTTCCTCTTTCCTATATTTCATATCTGACAAGGCAGATTTATTTCAGTTCACAAATGATGCCTATTTTATGCTGGAAGCTGGAGACTCAGATGACTCTAGAAAATTCCTACCTTCAGGGTAGGAACCCTGATGGGAACCCAGTTTTCTGGCAGTGGGAGCGTGGGGCTGGGCAGCTCACACCACACTTCTTTGTCTGCTCTGCAGGTCTGGTTGTGGACCTGCTGAGGCCGAGGCTGGGTCTGTTCTAATCCGGATTATCTTTCTCCCAGGTCCTTGTAGCCTTCATTGATGGCAGGAAGAATCCACCACATTGAGAAGATCCAGACTCAAAAAGAATCCGAGGCCTGGTGTGGTGGTTCACGCCTGTAATCCTAGCACTCTGGGAGGCCGAGGCGGGCAGATCGTTTGAGCTCAGGAGTTCAAGACCAGCCTGAGCAAGAGCGAGACCCCGTCTCTACTAAAAAAATAGAAAGAAATTAGCTGGACAACTAAAAATATATAGAAAAAATTAGCCGGGCATGGTGGCTCATGCCTGTAGTCCCAGCTACTCAGGAGGCTGAGGCAGATGGATTCCTCGAGCCCAGGAGTTTGAGGTTGCTGTGAGCTGGGCTGACGCCACGGCACTCTAGCCAGGACAACAGAGTGAGACTCTGTCTCAAAAAAAAAAAAAAAAAAAGAATCTGAACCCTCCCTGACCCAAGGGCCCTCCAGCCCCAGTACACGCTAGGGCTGAGTGCAGATCAGGCAGGCAGGGGCTGATCAGTCTGCGTCATTTCCACCTGTCACCCTGAGAGTTTG
>CAUYSK010025998.1:0-13863 GCA_963575035.1 Avahi laniger
ATGTGCACCACCCAAATGATGGACATATTTGAAACTCGGACTTAGGGAGGGAGGTGGGGGCAAGGGCAACATATGTAACAGAAACATCTGTACCCCCATAATATGCTGAAATAAATTTAAAAAATTTAAAAAAAAAAAAAATGAAAAAACATCTCATGTTCATGGATTGGTAGAACCAACATTGTTAAAACGTCCATACTGCCCAAAGTGACTTACAGATTCAATGCATTTCCCATCAAAATACCAATTTCATAATAGATCTAGAAAAAATAATTCTTTGCTTTATTTGGAACCAAAAGAGAGCCCGAATAGCCAAAGCAATCTAAAGCAAAAAGGATGATTCTGGAGGCATCACATTACCAGACTTCAAACTATACTACTAGGCTATAGTAACCAAAACAGCATGATGCTGGTAGAGACAGAGACAAATGGACCAAAATAGAGAATCCAGATATAAAACCATCTACCTACAACCAACTGACCTTTGACAAAGCAGACAACAACATACACTGGGGAAAGGAAGCCCCATTGAATAAATGGTGCTGGGAAAATTGGAGAGCCATATGCAGAAGAATGAAACAGGACACTTATTTCTCACCATATACAAAACTTAATTCGAGGTGGATAAAAGATTTAAATGTAAGGCATGAAACCCTAAAAATTCTAGAAGAAAATATAGGAAAAACTCTTCTTTGCCTATCAGCCTAGGCAAAGAATTTATGACTAAGACCCCAAAGGCAATTTGAGTAACAATGAAAATAAATAAATAAATGAGACTTGATTAAATCAAAAGCCTCTGCACAGCAAAGGAAATAATCAACAGAATAAACAGACAACCTACAAAATGGGAAAAGATATTCACAAACTATACATCTGATAAAGGGCTAATATCCAGAATCTATTAAAGAAAGCAAACAAATCAGTAAAAAAACAAAAAGAAACAACTTCATTACAAAGTGGGCAAATAACATGAACAGAAGTTTTTCAAAAGAATATAGACAAATAGCCAGCAAACCTATAAAGAAATGCTCAACATCATTAATCAGGGAAATGAAAATTAAAACAACAATGAGATATCACCTTACTGCTGTCAAAATGACCATTAATTGAAAGTCAAAAAACAATAAATGGTGACATGGATGCAAAGAGAAAGTATGTTTATACATTGTTGGTGGTGCCGTAAATTAGTAAAACTTCCATGAAAAGCAGTTGGATATTTCTGATAAAATTAAAAAGCTTTTTCACAGCCAACGAAACTATCATTAGAGCAAATAGACAGCCTACAGAATGGGAGAAAATATTTGCTGTCTACACATTTGATAAAGGGCTGATAACTAGAATCTGTCTAGAACTTAAAAAAATCAACAAGAAAAAATCAAACAACCCCATCAACAAATGGGCAAAAAAAATGAACAGAAACTTTTCAAAAGAAGACAAAATAATGGCTAATAAATATATAAAAAATGCTCAACATCTCTAATCATTAGAGAAATGCAAATCAAAACCACAATGAGCTATCATCTAACCCCAGTGAGATTGGCTTCTATCAAAAAATCCCAAAACAACAAATGCTGGTGAGGATGCAGAGAGACAGGAAAACTCTTACACTACTGGTGGGACTGCAAATTAGTGCAACCTCTGTGGAAAAGAATTTGGAGACACCTCAGAAAGCTAAAAATAGAAATACCATTCAATCCAGCAATAGCACTATTAGGCATCTACCCAAAAGAGCACAAAACATTCTATGATAAAGACATCTGCACCCGAATATTTATTGCAGCACAATTGACTATTGCAAGGATGTGGAAACAACCCAAGTGCCTGTCAATCCATGAGTGGATTATTAAAATCTGGTATATGTTTACAATGGAATATTACTCAATCATAAGAAACGACAGAGATCTAGCACCTCTTATACTTACCTGGATTAAAATTAAGCCCATTATCCAAAGTGAGGCACCACAAGATGGGAAGAATGGGCTCCACTTGTACTCGACATCAAATTGGTGCTAACTGATGAACACCAAGGTGATCACATGGCAGAAATACTCTCCAGGGATTAGGGGGATGGGGGGGTAAACCCACAACTAAAGGACACGGGGACGATTGTAGGGGGAAGGGCATGCCCCTAACCCTTGCTTGGGTGAGGCAGAGACATAAAGTGTAACCATAATGTTTGTACCCTCACAATACCTTGAAATACCCCACTTTTAAGGCACCGTAGCACTTTTCAACATCATTTGAACGTGATTTGTGTCATGATCTGTGAGCCCGAAAGGGTTTTGTCAGGCAAATCTATGCTGAGACTCTGCTAACTGGATATTTCACCATTATTGGAAGAATCGTTGCTTGAAACCGGTTTTCGTTAGAGGTGGAGACTGCAGGTACAGCCTCAGTCTTTTGTTTGAGTTGACAACCCTCAGAGGTGAGAGGTGTACATTTTCATAAGAGGTGAAAAGTGCGGATCTAAAGACTGAAACAGGATCCGCACTTTTCAGCGTCCTCCGGAATCACTTGATTGATTCCTCAGCTCAGAATGGAGACAGATTGCAAGGCAGGTTTCAGATACCAAGGTGAGCTATAAATACTGAAATAGCAATGTATGTATATAATAGACTTAGACACGTTTGTGTTTATACTGAGCCTTTTAGAAAATATGGCATCGATTTTCTTTGTGGGCATATTCTCTATTTTTAGGTTTTTATTTATTTGCTTTGGCAACTGTGTTTTGCTTCTAACATCAGCAGGATGTGGAGGTGTTTGAGCTATAATAATTCAATATTTTGTATTTCATTGATATTCAATAAAACATGTGGTGTTTGACAATTCAGTATCTCTTTCTGTGACCTTTTCAAGTCTCTGACCTTCATTTTCTCCTGAGGAAAAACCCGGGGCAGCACAGGTCCATTCTGCGAATGTTTTGCTACTATAATCCATGGCACCACGAGCGCTTACACCCTAAGCCAATGCTAAAGAATTCCTGTAAATCCATGTCAAGCCCGCACACTCTATTGACCCTAGAGAAATCACAGGGTGAAACAGAGACACAACTGAGCACAGCAAATTTGACAGTAAAAGGTAAAAGTGCTATGAAGGAAATGTATGAAGAGTTTGCAACACAAAGCGCCTTGATCCAGTCTGAGAGATTTGGGAAAGCCAACCTTGAAGAAGTGATGTTTAAGCTGGAATCTGAGTAACAAGGAAAAGTTGTTAATATATTTGCCAGGTAACCCAATATTAAAACTACCACTTATCTCCAGTGAGACTGGCCTTTATCAAAAAGACCATTCACCTTTCTTTGAAGCTCTGTGGAAATCCCACATGGCGAGGAGCTCTGCTCAGCCCAGTGACAGCACAGCTCGCCATGCACCTTGCTCAGTTGCCATTTTTGTGTTCAGAGATTGACTGTTCCGAGGAGACTAACTGGAATGACATATTTTAGTTATATTTGCCTAGCAAGTGTATACATGATGGACTGGAGGAAGCAGACCTGGAAGATGTAAAGACCAGTTAGTTATGAAGTTTCGGGATAAATCTATGCAGGAAGTGAAAGGGGTCTTGATGAAGATGAGGGCAGTAGAGGGGAAGAAGAAAGGATAAAAATTGACCGAGAAAGGAGCTCAAAAGCACAGGAAAGGAGCCAAGGGTGCTCGAGGCAGTAGGGGTGTTTGGGTTGGGGGGGAATAGGGCATCTGGCCTCTTACTTACAGAGACTGCGAGCATCCAAGTGACTCCATGCTCCTCTGGGTCATACTGGCATGCTTTATCTGCGAGAGTTCTGGGGCAGGACGTGGTTATCATAGAACTTTCCCTTCGTGTTACAATTGCCTTTGCCTTTCTCCTTCCCTAGACTATGAGCTCTTTGATGGCAGGGACTTTAGCTTTCATCTTTGTATCCCTAAAGCACCCAGCTCCGTGCCAGGCACACAATTGGTACCTATTGAATGTTTGAAAAAGGAAGGCTGTGGTGAGGAAATCAAAGGAAGTGAGAGACTAAGTAGAAAGTGGCATTTGTCATCTGATAGTCAACTTAAAAATTAATAACTGAAAAGAACAAATTCTAGAACAACATCTTTAGTTTACAGAGTGGTAACCCAAGGCGCCCAAGCAAAGGAAGCAAAAATGTGTCTGACCAAGGTCAAGGTCAAGAGCTGGCAGGGAGGCGGAGCAGACACTAGGCTCATCCTGTTCACTGTTTGGTCCCCATCTGGTGAGCAATCCTCCCTCCTTCCAGGGACAGCAGTATCTGTTCTATTTCTATCAAAGTGAACAAGGTTTGTGACACAAAGAAACATAAAATATATATGAAAAAGATCTTTTAACAAACAGAAAGTGGACCATGATGACTCTAACAGAGTTAGGTTCAAGCCGGTAAGACTGACTACAAAACACATTGGTTGGTTGTAGAAAATTGAATTTTTACAATTATTATACTTGATTTTTACTAACTATTAAAATCACATGGTTTGAAACCTTAAAATGATAAAAATGTGTAAATAAATGGGCACAGTGAGAGGTCTCCTTCCTTGCCTTTCCCCTCCCACCCCCACTGCCAGGCCAGTTACTACCCACACCGCAGATAAGCACTTTTCTTCGTTTCTTATGTATCTTCTGGAGTTTCTTGGTGGTTGTTTAAGCCAAATGTGAATAAATATCCTTACTTCCCCCCTTTTTATTACACAAAATGTAGCATATTACACATATGGACCTTGCTTGTATTTTAACTTAAAATATATCTTGGAGAACTCTCATGTCAATACTGAAATAACTACCTTTATTCAACTTCAAAGTATTCTATTGGATGGATGCAACATAATTTAATTAAATGACCTCTTATTGATGGAAATTTGGGTTATTTCTAATCTTTTGATGTTAGGAAAGAATCCTTTAATGACTAACATTGTACATACTCCAAGGGTGTGTGCACTTGTAATTCTGACATGTTGCCAATTACCCTCCTAGTGGTGGTACCAATTTACATTCCAGTCAGCGGTACCTGATTCTTCCCAACCTCGACATCAGAGCGTGTTATCAAACTTTAGGATGTCGGCCAATTTCATGGGTAAAAAATGGTATTTCAGGGTAACTTAATTTGCATTTATCTTGAGGTTGAAAATCTTCGAGATACTAGAAAAAGGAAGTGTTGAGTAAAACTACAACAGGATTTTCTCCTCTTACCAATACTGAAAACCAGCAGAGGGCGAGACCTCTCCTCTGAGAGGCATTTGGGAGCAGACCACCCTCAGTACAAGCATTTCATGTGGATTAGCTCATTCAAATTCACACATCCTTGAATGGTAGGCACGGTCACCCCCATTTTACAGATAAGGAAACTGAGTCTGAGAGAGGGTAACCTTTCCAGAATAGGGTGAGATTGCTGGGGCTTGAATGTAGGTCTGGAGGACTCCAGGGCCCTGGATCTCAACCACTAGCCTGCGCCATGTAGGACGCTGTATTTATGCAAAGTCAGAATTAGGTCATTTGTATGCTGTCCTTCTCCCATTGGATTTACACTCTTCTCCCTGGCTTCGCCATCTTCCAACTCAGAACCTGGCTTGGAAGGATATATTTTTTGTTTAACGTAGCTGTGGTTCATTGCTTTTTCCTGTACAATTTTGAGATGTGGCAAGTTCACTCTTGTGCTCTCTCTCCTTCTCTGCGCTTTAACTTTTCTGCCTGTGTTTTGCTAGAAGCCACTGTGTTTCTGGCAAATTATAAATATTGATCTGTTTTCTCTCTCACCTTCGTATACATATGGGAGTTGGAGCACTGGGCTATTTGGTGATAATAAAAAAGCAATTGGGGAAATTTGTTATTTTCTTGATTATATATGAGGGATTAATTCAATATAATCACATGAGGCCAAAATAAGATAAGACTAGTTGATTTATAATCTCCTATTAGACACAACTGGACTTTCCCAAAATTACTAGGGAAAGACTAATTCCTCCCAATTCCTATTTAATGTTACATTGAAAAAGATGGAGAACTTAAAAGTCAGTTCTCTAGATATGCAGCAGGTATGTCTATACCATCGTAGAGTGAATTATTAGTCTTCCACTACAGTGGCGCCCACGTTGGTAGCATGGACGGAGAGCTCTTTCGGCAACAGCTGTCTAGCAAGGCTTCACTGGGCTATAAAATAGCTAACACATATCTCCCTCTCTCCTCTCCAGGGTCGATAGCAAACACCCTTGTGCTTTCCTATGATCTTAAGAATGCATCTAGGCATCTGCCCTCCTTCCTAATAGCCACATTCAGAACTGTCTGTGTTGACCCAGGACAGCACTTCTACAAACTGCGCTGTCTTCCTAGTCTGGCGCTCTCTGTTCCTCCTCCTGTCCCCCAGCCTGGGCACGCCTGCCCTATGTTGGCAAGCTTTGTCACAGCCAGGTCCCTGCTCGTGAAACCTGCACCAGCAGTGGCTGATTTCACAATCTTGGGTCATAGTTATCCTGGAAACCAAAGGCCAGATTAAGACTGTTCATAATAAAAAATCTAGGCAAATCAAATCACTTGAAAATTGCCATTACAATGTACCTCCAGTGCCTGACACGCAATTCAGTTGAGGGATGAAGGAATTGAAAGAATTGCTACCCCAGGCACTGCCATTTACTCATCCTGAGGACTTACCTCAAAGCTGTTGTTTCCTGTCCCGGGTAGAGGAAGGTCGGAAGAAGGGCTTGGCAGGGAGAGAGGGAAGAAGAACCAAGAGGAAGGTGCTTCTTCCTGTCTTCTCTTTGCCTCCACTGTGAACAACCCCCTTTTTGAAAACGAAGGTTCTCCCCCTTGGCTGCATACTGGAATTATCTGGAGAGTTTTCAAAACTACTGATGTCTGGGTCCCTTTGGAAGTGGATGGTCTAGGCAGCAACCTAAACACTGAGTTGTTTAAAAGCTCCCCAAGGGCACACCCATGTTCAGAGCAGCGTTATTTGCAATAGCCAAAAGACGGAAGCAACCCGAGTGCCCGTGATGGACGAAAGGATAAACAAAAGTGGTGTATACCCATAATGGGATTTTATTCATCCTTAGAAAGGAAAGAAATTCTGACACATCTACAACATGGATGAACATGGAGGATATCTCGCACTTGGGTCTGATAAGTGAAATACACCAGTCACGACAAGACAACTGCTGTATGATTCCACTTACACGAGGTACCCGGAGCAGTCCTGGATTCTTGGCTCTCACCATGGATATCAGCAGTTTGCACAAGACAGCCTCCAGATTTGCTGTGTGAGAACCTTCTAGGGTCTCTGGTTTTCTTACTGAGATTACAGAATCTGAAATTTCAATGGTTGGTACCTGGGGATACGAACTTTAATCATCTCCCCAAGTAATTTTGATGTACTACAAGAGATGGAAGTCGCTGAATGTCCTAAAAGTCAAACTCTCTGATCTCACCTGAGGTCTTGGGCAATCTGGCTCCTAGCATGCTTTTCCAGTCTTGCCTACTGTCTTCCCTGCGTCCCTCAGACAGGACTGTTCATCCTCTCTGCGACACTCTGCTCTTACTCTGTGCCCTGGTTCAGAATTCCCTCTGCCTGGAGCACCTTCCACTCCTCTTTGCCTACTGCAGCCTCCTCCCACTTTGAGGCTTGGACAGACTGACCTCCTCCATAGAACTTTCCTGGATCCTTTCTGCTTCCTCATTCTTCTTCTCTCCTCTGCCCCACTGCTGGTCACAATCAGTTGTGCACACTAGGGCCTTTTCCATCATAGTGTGTCACTTTTGAAAATGTCGCTTTTGACATTTTCAAGATATGGTCTCATGCTTGAGTCCGATTCTCTCTGGGAAGACAAGGAACGTTCCCTGGTCCTAGCATGATGCTTGGCTCAGAGTGTTCAATGTATCGTATTGAAATGAATTAGCTTTCCAGCTCAGATGTTCTTTACTTCTAAGCTCCAGATAAATATGTCCAGTGGTCCACATGGTGTCTCAAGCTTCTCAACCAAAACAGTCAAAACAAGATCTCGGTATTTCCTTGCAGTTTTTCCCTTCCCGGTGTCCCCCATCTCAAAAATGGCATCACTGTCCACCCGGTTACTTCCTCAGGCAGAGTACTGGTCATCACCTTTTACGCCTCCACATTTTCACCTCTCAGCTCCAGTCAGATGTCGGGACCTGGCAATTCCATCTCCGAAATACATCACAAACCCTCCTTTTCCTCTTCGTCTCCATTGTCACCACCAGGCATGGTTATCTGTCTCTACAGGGAAGCACCACCTGGTCTCAAATACTCTCCCTTGCCCCTTCCAGTTGGCTCTCCTCGCTGTACCTCCACTGAGGTTTATGACACATCTGTCCAGGCCACTTCATTGCTCTTGACAGTCTCAGTCCCCAACAGGGTCTGGAAGGCTCTGCCCGACTGGCCCTGCCACTGCCTCCTGCCACCGAACCTGGCTTCATATCCGTGCCAGCAACACCAGCCCCAGGGCTGTGGCTTATTGTGGCCTCATCTCTTTCTTTCCTCAGAGAATTTGCCTGTAATGATCTCTCTGCCTAAACTGCTGTTACTGTGTCCCCTGTTAGTGACCACCACCCTTCTTTCGGCTTTAGTTGGAATGTCACTGCCTCAGGGATTCCTACCTGCAGCTCAAGTGCAGTGGGCCCCCTGATTGCTTCTGCAGAGCACCCTCGATTTCTCCATCTTTGCCCCTATTGTAAGTACGCCTATTAAAAATAATTTATTGTGTACTCCCTCTCTATTGGGTTTTGTGTCTAATTGTAGCCTGTCTTTGAGCATATAGTAATTGCTTAATAAAGAATTGCTACATGAGTCAATTCCATCCAATCAGCCTGTACAGACCAACCTTATTTTCTAGACCACACTCCTTTCTAGCAGAATAGAAGAAAGTAATGAATGTACCTGCCACAGAATCGCTCCTCTCTTGAGCTGGACCAAGCTAATCACTGATAGACAAAGTAGGGAGGGCTGGCTTAGGAGGGGGCTCCTGCTCACCATCGTGCTAAAAAGTCCAAGTCCTCCACCCCTTCTCTGCTGAGTTCCTGTCATGACTGGACACGAAGTCCTGCAGCCTCTGGCCCCCACCTGCCAGGCTCTGGCCCTGGGGCTGGGAGGGAGGGAGGAAGGCCCACCCCTTTCTCTGTGCTTCTCAGGACACATTATCATGAACAAAAGAGGGAGAAGGAGGATAATTTTCTTGTGACAAATGCTGCATTTTAAATGAGGTTCCTTAGGCATTTAAACAATCATATTTATTCTACATGCAACAGTAGTTTCATTATATATAGTGAAAATCCTTCTAAATGTTAATGTAACATTGGCCCAAGGAACCTCACGTTTGGAATGAATAAACCAAGATGTGGCCTCACATTAGAGGAAATGTACTAGGCTTAGTTCTCTGCTGCAGCTTGTTTTAGGGAGAAAACAGTTTTTCACAGTTGTAAAGAACACAGCCTTTGAAGTCTGAGACCTGAGTTCAAATCCAAGCTACTCACCAGATGACTTTAAGTCAGTATTTGCTATGACTCAGCCTCCTGCATAAGGCTTTTCGAAAGGACCACATGAAAGAACATATATCAACTAATTGATATACAATGCTTTTAGAATATAGTTCATAGTCGGCCCTTCATATCCATGGGGTCTGCATCTGTGGATTCAACCAACTGTGGATCGAAAATATTTGAAAAAAAATTTCACAAAGTTTCAAAAAGCAAAACTTGAATTTACTGGGCGTGCCAAGTACTATGCTGAATCCACAGTTAGAAGTGATGTGTAGGCATTGCATTAGGTGTTACGAGTGTTAAATTGTTAGTAGTCGTATAAATTCCTTATATTCTAGCTCAGTACCTGAGCTTACCTTGGGTCGAGTTGAATCTTGCCTAACACCCGTCATTCGTTCAATACATATTGGTTGAGCTCCTACTGTGGTGATGCAGTGTGCAGATACCGGGCAACGTTTAGGTGGATAAAATGAATATGGTGTTGCCCTCAGGAGGCTTAAGGTCCAGCGGGAGACAAAAGGACAGGTAAGCAAGCCAGTTAGCACATAGCTGCAGACTGAGATGCGATGAGGGGTGATGGGCAGAGGGGCAGTGGGGAAGTGGCTCAGTCCTGCTCCCAACCCCGACACAAGACCCTAAGGGACTCTGCCAAACGTTTTGTTTATCCATCTTGGTACTCTTCCAATTTCCTGATACACTTTGCAAATCTAGCCTAACTCTGATGCTTTAATCTGACCCAAAACAAAATGGTGAGTGTGCAACACACACCCAACCTACAGGTCAGTAGATTAAAAACAATCTTTAAATAAAATGCTAGCAAACAAAAGCCAGCAGCATTTGCAAAGAATAACTCACCACAACCAACTGGATTTTGTCGTGGACTGCCATAAATAAATCTGCCAGTAGAATTCATCGTGTCAGTCCGTCAAAGGAGAAAGGCTGCCCTCGTCTTCTACAAGTGGACAAATTATTTCCTTGTATTCAACATTCAGAATAAGCCTGCCCATATTACTCATTGCTGTGGTTATTTTGCCTGAACTCTAAGGCTGACTAGGAAGCTCAATGATTAAAGCCATCCCTCCAGGTCAGCACAAAAATAATCGTGTGCATCTCTGTGCGAGTGGCGGAAGTGTAAACTGGCCGTTTCTGCCAGGTTGGTTTAGGTGACGTCAGTATCCACAAGGCTTCAAACCAATGGAAGCACCATCTCGGGCCCATCCCTGCCACCTGCTCAGCCCAAGTGCTGAAACAAGTAACAAAACCCCCCAAAGGCCGTGGCCGCTCACTAGCGACACGGTTTATGCAGCGTATAACTGACAGCCTCCATTTCTGAAATTAATTACTTTTCTTCTGGAGTTAAATTTGCTGATGATGCTTCTCACAGAAATATGAGGTCTTTACACAGCAAATGCTCTAATTAAATAAGAATAAAGGCAGAAAACTTGGAGGCCTAAATGAGATACATTTATTCTGTGCATGTGGTTGAATCTTTAATAATTTGAAATGTAACAGTCTCTTCCCTCCTGGGATGGAGATGATATCTTGCTCTTTCTGAATATGCATCTATCTCCCTTCTAATGTTTGTTTATGACTGTGGTAAAGAGGAGATGCTCTCACTTTGTTCTTCTCCTGCCGTCCCCTGCCCAGGCCCCAAACCCCAGTGCTGTGGACTGAATGGTCCTCCCGCAATTCATAGGTTGGAGCCCTAACCCTCAGTGTGGCCGTATTTGGAGATCGGGCTTTTAGGAAGTAATTAATGGGAAATGAGGTCATAAGGGAAGGGTCCTAATCTGATAGGATTGGTAGCCTTGTAAGATATCTCTCTCTGTCCCCACTTCCCTGCCTCTCTCCCCCTTTCTCCCCTGGCCCTCTCCCTGCACACAGGAAAAGCCGTGTGAGCAGACAGCAACAAGGCGGCCGTCTGCTGAGCCCTCAGCAGAACCTGACCATGCCGGCTCCCTGATCTTACACTTCCATCCTCTAGAATCTGCTAGAAAGTGAATTTCTGTTGTTTAAGCCACTCAGTCTATGGTATTTTGTTATGGCAGCCCAAGCAGACTATGACACCCAGAGAGGAGATAAAGGGGTAGATGAGAGTATAAGAAAAACAAAAAAATCCAGTTTCTCTTCCCTCTCCTGTCTAACTAGACATTCTTTCCTGCTCCCAACACTTGGCTCACATAGGGGGGATGCTGGATTACTGTGTCTTTTGAACTGGCTTCTGGGAGACAGAAGTTGCTAGCATGTCCCTGTACAGGGACCACAGACATACTTGCTGACTCAGGATCCATAGCTCTTCCCAGCACCCCTCCTCCTCGTGGCTCAGATCACAGTGACAGTGCATGGAAGGGACAGCGGGCACCTCTATTTCCCGGGCACCGGGCCGGGCACTGCAGCCTGCGACCAGCCCTTTCAAGCTTCACATCCGCTGTGTCAGGAGAAATACAGCAAAGGAGCTCCAGGCTGTACCTCCTTTAAGTAACAGAATTTAGGCGCATCCAGCTTTGAAGCCAGTGCTTTTGGCACAGTGCTCTGCCCATATCACAATGCTTTCAGGAGCTACTTATCACAGGAGCCACTGCTGGCCAAGCACAGATGTAATGCAGAGACCAGGTTGACTCCCCACACTCCAGACTGCTGTGAGCTTCTGTTCTCCCATACCAGTCTGTCCGCCGTCACCCAGGCTGGGATCCGTCAGGCAAAGGAGATAACGAAGCCAGGTGCTCCAAGCCCTCAGCTCTCCCGAAGGTTGCTCTTTGAAGTATTTGGGGAGAGAAAGAGAACATGTCAAATAAGAATCTTCGAGCAGCAAACTAGCTTGGGTAGGGGATTTAATGAGAGATTTAATGAATGACAATGGGTATCTCACAGCACCCAAGAGCAGAAAAGTGCTGGCCCCGGGAAGAGTTACCAGAGTTAGACACTAGGAACTTGCCGGGAGCCCTTGCAACTCTCGTTCTCATCTGTCTGCTTAGCCCCTCCATCCTCCTCTCTGTCCACACAGCAACTGCTTTGAGTCCCCAGGGTGGGACACGGGTGCCCTGCCCAGACAAGGTTACGTTTTCTTGTCTCAGCTGTCCAGACACTTCCGGGTTATCTGTTATTTACACATCCCTAGGAGAGAGCACCTGGGTCGTTTTTCACGCTGCGTCCAGTTTGCTGTGGCCCAGAGAGACGGGAGCACAGAGTAAGTAAGGCAGTGACAAATGGAGAAAAAAAGACCTCCCTCAAAAAATGTTTATCACAAAAAAAGGAAAGAAGGGAGCACAGGAGAGGAGAAAGGTGACCAGCAACTTTTGTTGACTTTCTGCCAGGTGTCTGTGTCCTGGATGTTACGATGAATGCAAGGGATTAACGCAGGGTCCTCTGTGGGCCTAGCTGGGGGGAGCAGAGAGAACTGGAAGAGACAATTCCTGAGCAGTAGGTAACAGTGTTTACTCATGGGCTGAACTGTGAGGTCAAGGTGCCGTGTCCCAGAAGGTCAGAGCGGGAGCAGGGTCGGTGCTGCAGAGCACTGAGAAGGAAACTCAAGTTTACTGTCCCAAGCATCTGCTGGATATGTTCATATGTTTTATCTGATTCCAGCCTCTCAATTTATCTTCAAGATAAATGCTGAGAAAACTTCCTGGAGGATGGAGGGAAAAAGCATTGCGGCGGCACTCACAGCATGAGCGCCGTCTTGCTGGAGGGAACGTCCTGGTTTGCCCAGGAGAGATCCAGGTATCCAGTCTAAGTGAAGCAGAAAATGCATTGGGAAGGGTGGAATTTGTAGGGAGGAAGTTTAATAAGAATACAAAGTAATAAAATCGCCATGCATTTTTTCAGTTTACTTCTTGATCCCCCCCACTGTGTGCCAGGCTCTGGGAACATCCCTGCCATGGTGTGTCGGGCACTGGGGACGAAGAGAGAGACAAGACGCAGCACACGCCTCGAGCAGCCCCGACTCTAGCGGGCAGAGCCTCCGCGCGTTTCAGAGATTGAACCCTCACCTGTGGGTTCCAGTTTCTCAGGACACGAATGTGTTTTGCCCCGGCAGACAGGGAGGGCAGAGGGTCAAACCCACAGCATCTTAATGCGGCGCCAGGTGTCTCTCTCATTTTTAAAAGCACCTAAGGAGATTTTTAAAAAGAATTTAACAATCTAACAGCCGAGACTGGGGATTTTAGGGTGATCTGGTATCCAAAGCAACAGAAGGTTAAAGACACTAATCTGCAGAACCAAAAAAGTTGACGCCATACCATTGGGCAGCATCTTTGTAATGCTGTTCATAGAGTATAAATCTCATTTTTAATAAAAATGTATCTTTAAGATACATACAACGATTACCCTAGAAATAGATTGGACTGTCTATTATATTGATATATACACAATCTTGGAAATTTGTCTCTAGTG
>CAUYSK010025999.1:0-11189 GCA_963575035.1 Avahi laniger
TAGTCCCAGCTACTTGGGAGGCTGAGGCAGTAGGATCGCTTGAGCCCAGGAGTTTGAGGTTGCTGTGAGCTAGGCCGACGCCATGGCACTCGCCCCAGGCAAGAAAGTGAGACTCTGTCTCAAAAAAAAAAAAAAAAAAAAAACCTTATTTCCAAATACAGTCCCATTCTGAGGTACTGGAGTTTAGGGCTTTAAGGTATGAATTTTGGGGACACAAAATTCTGCCCATAACTGGCACTGTATCTTTGAGTTGAAATGATGGGACTATGAAGGATCCTTACTTCTTTTTATACTGTTCAGTATAAAAATAAGTACATAGAAATAAGTAAATTCATTTTTTTTCTTTCAGCCAAAATCTGAAGATGAAGAAGGCTGGAAAAAATTTTGTCTAGGTGAAAGGTTATGTGCTGAAGGGGCAATTGGGCCAGCTACAAATGAAAGTCCTGGGATCGATTATGTACAAGTAGGTGAAATGTAGATTTTGGTGCATTACTTATCCTAAGAGATAAGCAAATATAACCTATGAGCTAAGAAAGAATTTTAGGTTTTATTTTCTTTGGGTTTTTTTTTGTTTTGTTTTTAAGAGGCAGGGGTCTCTTTTGTGTGATGATCACCCCAAAAAACAAAAAGAAGCGAGAGTCTCTTTTTTTTGCCCAGGCTGGAGTGTAATGACACAATGATAGTTCACTGTAGCCTTAAACTCCTGGCATCAAGCGATCCATGCTGGACATTTTTTAGCAGTCTTACTCTGTCACCCGGGCTAGAGTACAGTGTCATCATCATAGCTTACTACAACCTCAAATTCCGGGTTCAGGCGATCCTCCTGCCTCAGCCTCCCAGGTAGCTGGGACCACAGGCACACACCACAACACCTGGCTAATTTTTTCTGTTTTTGGTAGAGACAGGTCTTTTGCTTGCTCAGGCTGGTCTCAAACTGCTGAACTCCTGAGCTCAAGTGATCCTCCCACCTTGGCCTCCCAGAGTGCTAGGATTAAAGGCATGAGCCACTGTCCCCAGCCCTAATTCTTGAAAGTGTAAGATTTAGCTGAAAATTTTGAAATGGTGTGTATCACATATTAATGTCATCTAATCAATATGTTATAGTTTTATTGAATGTGTTTGATAAGACGTTAACGGTTTCAAGTAGTATCATTTTTTAAAATTTCATACTTTTGACATTTTAGTTGCTAATATCATACTTTATTTTAAAATTTATATATTCAAATTTCAAGACATTATTTTCTTCAGCATTACCAACATAATTGTTCCTGAAATGTCTTTTTAGAATGGGCAATGGAAGAATTTTCTTTTATTTATTCTTTGTTACTAAACAACAATGTGGTAGGAAATTCACCTGTTTGATAAAAAAAGAAGTCCCTCCTTATAATACCATTTAGTAAATTTCAGTCTTGTTTTTTCTTTCAGATTGGTTTTCCTCCCTTGCTTAGTATTGTTAGCAGAATGAATCAGGTAAAATTCATCTAATAATAAGATACATGCATTCTTTTGTTTGCAATGTATGTGAAAGTATTTGAATACATTTACTGAATACTTACAGTATGCAAGACTTCGTCCTAAGCTCTTTAATGGTTCTTATTTAATCCTCACTATAACCTTATATTGGGAGTTATTATTAATACCCACTTTTTATAGATAAAGTAACAAAATTTGAGTTTAAGTATCTTGCACGTGGTTTTTCTACAAGTAAATAGCAGCGCTGGGATTCAATGAGTAGTAGATTTAACTCCAGGGCTCATACTCTTAATCATGGTACTAGTGTATTTAATTGTGTACGTTTCAGTTATAAGTCTTAAATTCCGGGGTTTGAACTAAATACAGTCCTCAGCTTATAATGGTTTGACTTAGGATTTTTAAACTTTATGAGGGGTTTATTGGGATGTAACCTCATCATAGGTCGAGGAACATCTGTACTAAGGTTAGAATGCCATTTCTAGTTCTAGATGTCCTACATATTTCACTAATATTGAAATACATAATTTTTTGGATCAAAAAGGGAGAATTATGGAGTTTGGTTCTTCAGTTTTTTAGGGGTAGGTACTCTTCATTATTCATTTCAAAAGCAAATAAAAACTTTGTTTTGTTCTTCTGGAAAGAGACTTTAAACAAATTAAAAAAATAAAAAGCTTTGTTTTGCCTTCATATAGCATTGGGTACTTTAGAAGATAATATTTTTTTTGAGACTAATACTCTGTTGAAAATAACATATGGGCTGATGGTTTTACTTAATCATTTGCATTAAGATACTGTAGCAGTCACACTAAATTCCATCAGTATGATTTTTTTTGGTAAGCATCCAACCATGTGTGAATAAAGCAGAGAATATTTTCAAGACTTTGATAAATCCTATTTGTATAGCTTCAAAACAGTTCCTTCTCTACCTAATTTTCTCTTAGATTTATACTTTGATTTAATTTAAATTGGGAAATAAACTCAAAGTTTTTATGCAAATACTCCTTTTTTTAACTGCATGTGAAGTTTTTTTTTTTTTTTTTTTTTTTTTTTTTGAGACAAAGTCTTACTCTGTTGCCCAGAATAGAGTGCCATGGTGTCAGCCTAGCTCACGGCAACCTCAAACTTCCGGGCTCGAGCAATCCTACTGCCTCGATCTCCCTAGTAGCTGGGACTACAGACATGCGCCACCATGCCCGGCTGATTTTTTCTATATAGATTTTTAGTTGTCCAAATAATTTCTTTCTATTTTTAGTAGAGATGGGGTTTCGCTCTTGCTCAGGCTGGTCTCGAACTCCTGACCTTGAGCGATCCATCCGCCTCAGCCTCCCCAGAGTGCCAGGATTATAGGCGTGAGCCACCGCGCCCAGCGTGCATGTGAAGTTTTTTAAGTGTTTATAAACTAAACATTAGGATTTAAACCAAGGCATTAGTTGATATTTGAAAGTATAAAAATATTTGTTTTAAAAACCTCTTCTCACTGAATGAGCTGTCCAATCAAATTACTAATTAGAATCACAATTTTCTTTGAAGTCTAGAGAATAGGCCATTTTAAACATTAGAGTTATTTTCTAAGTTAGCTTAATGAAACTCATGTTGAACTCATGTTTTATTACTAATACAATTCTTCTTCCCTGCCACCCCCATCCCCATCCTTTTCTTTTAGGCAACAGTAACTAGTGTCTTGGAATATCTGAGCAATTGGTTTGGAGAAAGAGACTTTACTCCAGAATTGGTAGTATATTGCATCTTATTTGCATAATGCAGGCGAAATTCTATATATAGTCATGCTTCACATAAAGATATTTTGGTCAATGTTGGGCTACATATATAACAGTGGTCCCATAAAATTATTACAGTGTATTTTTACTGTACCTTTTCTATGTTTAGATGTGTTTAGATACACAGATACTTACCATTGTGTTATGATTGCCTACAGTACTGAGTATAGTAATGTGCTGTACAGGTTTTGTAGCCTAGGAGCAATCAGCTATACCATATAGCCTAGCCATATAATGGGTTATACCACCTACATTTGTGTAAGTACACTCTGTTGTGTTTGCACAGGGATAAAATCACCTACAGATGCATTTCTCAGAACAGAACACATCCCCTTTGTTAGGCAACTCATTAGTGGACTTATATATGAGTTGTGACTCTATAGTACTTATATATATGTATGTATACATATATGTATAACTATATGTATAATCCAAACTATACTTATTTGTAGTGAAATAAGGAAAATACACCAGAATGTAAATCAACATACTACTGCCTTCATTGAGAAAGTTTTGCTTTGAGAAAAAAAATGTCAGTAAAAGGGTTGATTTATATACTGATACAAGCACTTACCTTGTTGTAGACCAGTAACAAACAGATCACAGACTGGCAGCCACTCTGCAGACCCCACTTTGAAAAATTTGAAATGCATTTTTTTTAAGAGACACAGTCTCGCTATGTTGCCCAGGCTGACCTCACTCCTGGGTGCGAGCAATCTTTCCACCTTAGCATTCTGAGTTGCTGGGACTACGGGCACAAAAGAATGTCAGAAATGCTAATAGCAAGTACTACATGCCAGGCCTTCTTCTAAGGACTTGGGTGTAATAACTCATTGAACCCTCTGATAACCTATTCCCTGTTACAGCCTCATTTTACAGATAAGGAAATAAACATACAAAGGGGTTCAGTAACTTGCCCAAGGTGACAGAGCTTGTAACTGGCAGAACTCAGACTCAAGCCCAGGCAATCTGGCTCTGGGATCCATAATCTTAACACCTGTACTACATTGTTCCTTTATTTTATTGCTTTATAGTCACAGCTCATTTTTCACATTCAAATTGAATAAATTTGGTAGATATTATGTAAATGAATTATCTGCTTAATCCTTCTAATTTGATTTTAACAAATTTTACCTAAACTCTTCATGGTCCAGGGCTAAAAGAAAAAAAAAAAAGAAATTTTACCCTCCTTTGAAGTAGATTTAATTTTTAGAATATTTGCAAAGAGCGTATTTGAGACTCCAAAACTCCCTGTCAAGACGTAAGATAAAATCTTTGCCCTCTAGAAGTTTCTAGTCTCCTGGGAGAGACAAAGAAACCAGCATTGCATTACAGTCTGTACGTTTCTCAGTCTACCTCAGCGAAGTGTCTTAGGTAAGTCACTTCCATGAGTACAATGACCATATTTTTTATCACTAAATTTTCATTTTACACTTTTATATTTTTATTCTTTTAAATCTCTGCTATATACCATACCATGTACTTTTTTTTTAAACACGTACTTTTTATAGGGAAAAAATTTATGTATAAAATTATTGCTTCTGATTCTTTCAGTGGTCACACATGTCTTTTACATAGTTATAATCAATGTGCATGTATATATTTTTTTTAGCTCACATTTCATATATATATTTCTATATAATGTAATTTACATAATTACCATTGTCTTACTGTCTCTTAATTTACTTTGATTCTGTCGTTATTGACCATTTGGGTTCTTTATGTTTTGCATTTCTTAGTAAATTATAAACATTTGCACTAATTTTTTATTAACTTCTCAAGATATTTCTAGATTGGAATTATTAGATCAAGATTTTATAAGCCTTTGTTACATTTTGCCAGATAGTTCTCCAGAAGAAATGAATCCATTTATAATGTCAACAGCAATGGATACTTAAATTTATTTCTCTTCTCTGCAACCCCACTTTAAGTTGAACTATATGGAATTATCATTTTTGTAGCTTAAAAACGTTTGTTTAGGCTGGGAGCGGTGGCTCATGCCTGTAATCCTAGCTCTCTGGGAGGCCGAGGCGGGCAGATCGTTTGAGCTTAGGAGTTCGAGACCAGCCTGAGCAAGAGCGAGACCCCGTCTCTACTAAAATTAGAAAGAAATTATTTGGACAACTAAAAATATATAGAAAAAATTAGCCCGGCATGGTGGCGCATGCCTGTAGTCCCAACTACTCGGGAGGCTGAGGCAGAAGGATCGCTCGAGCCCAGGAGTTTGGGGTTGCTGTGAGCTAGGATGACGCCATGGCACTCACTCTAGCCCGGGGACAGTGAGACTCTGTCTCAAAAAAAAAAAAAAGACAGCACCAACACAGAGAACGGACAAGGCTCCAACATGAGCCCCACATGGAAAGACACATTGCCAATCTTTGCCATCACAAGCAGGAAGCTGTGGTTCACATAAGTGACTATGTCCCTCTGCCAGGAGGAGGAAGCTTGGTTTATTACTTTAGTAATGGTTCCTGATTTTGCCAGGCTACACGGAGCATGTCAGTTAGCAATACTGGTCTATTCCAAGGTCTTTTCTATAATAGTCTGAGTATACATATTGCTACTCTTCCAGGTGGGAGCTGCTGCTATATTTTAGCCTGTGGCCCAAGCTAGGCCTCCTTATCTCTAGGTTCTGTGTAACATCCGCTTCAAGCACCTCTCAAGTGGCTGCAAAGTTCCACAACCAGCCAAGCCCTTTTACTTCCTATCATTCTTCTCTCTGTCTTCAGGGATTCCTGGCATTTGAAAGCTAGTGGGAACTTAGAAAGCATCAATCCAACTCCCTAACCTGACAAGTGTGACCCCTGGGTCCCAAGAAGTGATATGTTTTGCCCAAGGCCATCCAGTGAGTTAGAGGCAGAGACTTCAGGTCCAGCTCTGCTACACCATGTTGATTTAAGTCTGCTCATGTCTGTGTTCACCTACAGGGTAACCTACTCATGGTGACCCCAGTGAGTCAAAGATTCTCTTTCAGGTATCCTCAGGAGGGTGTCTCTTCTAGGACACTGAGACTGTCTGCTCAGACCAAATCCAATGGAAATTTGATTACTTATTGCTGATAACATAACAGAGTTCAAAAACACAATCATCTCTTTATAGGGTGGGGAGAAGAAAGAGAGGGGGAAAAAAAAAGAAGAGATTTTCAAATGGCCCAGGAATAAATTATTGAAATAGCTACTTTATGGCCCATTTTTCTGTCTACCCACACAGACTGTATCCTGAAAACTGGAAGCCTCACTCTCTGTAACCACAGAATGTTCTTTCTTTGGAGATGGCTCTCAGCACAGGCAGAATGACATTCTTCCATGACCATCCCAGTCTTAGCTGAGATGGTAAAACAAAGTGGGCTCCAGAAGATAGATGACTGGTCATGTGTTGTCCTTGTCATGCTGAGAACATTTCTGGGCTGGGTAGGAAGCCTCAGCACCCTCAAATGTCAAGATCCCTAAGAATGGCTTCTGAGACCCCCCCTACCCTGCCAACCCCTCACCTCGTCATCTATACGGCCTTTCACTCTACTGGTTTTAGCGTCAGTGTATTTCTTCCAGGAGGCCTGCCCCAGCCCCACAGATGAGGTTATGTGCTTAGATGGTGCCTTCATTCTTTTCCCTCATCATGGAAGGCTCAGCACGTTTCCTCAGCCTGCATCACATCCACCTGTCTGGCCTAGCTCTGTGCTCGGTGAGAGCAGGATGACTATGCCCATTTCGGTCAACACCTCAGAACACATTAGCTGTAGGAGTTAGCATGCCATAGACTCCCGACCAGCCATTCCACCCGCACCTCCTCCGCCCCAGCTTATTAAAAGAAACCAACTGATGGCTTTCCTTGATAACTGGAAATGGCTTAATTTCCAAGAAGTGAAAGACAAAAATATGCAAGGTTTGACCATTAAAAAATGAGAAGTTAGCACTGACATATTTTTTCCCGAAGTTTTATGTTTTTTAAAAGAAGAATATCTAAATATGGAAGTGCTACAACCCAGAGTCCACTGTGACACAAGGAATTACAAGTTTATTAATAAACTTTGCACTTCTCAAAGAAAGCTCTGAAAGTATTTTCCTGCTGTAGAGAGCACACAGAATAAAGGGAACTTGGAGGATAGTGGGGGTTGAGCACAGGCTACGAACTCTATTGCTTAACAGAATTCAGAGCTTGTTCTTCTAGCTACAAGAATTTGGTCTGTGTGACTTGTGAGGAGGGGAAGTTTCGGAAGCCTTGCAAAATTAACAAAACTCTCCCTGAAAGGACCAGGGCACTTGAAAACATGAAGATATGACTCTCCCTTCCTCTTAGGGGAAACCATGTGTGCACAGACTCCGGCTGCCTAGGGCATGAGAGGGGTGAGCAGGCCTGGCAACATCGGCCAGAAGGGTCAGACCCTCAGTGGGTGTAATATACATGCTGTCTCTGCTTCCAAAAAGGCTCTGGGCCAGCAGCGCCCCGCAGACCTGATGCGTGCAGTTGAGAGAGTGAGTGAAATCACTTGCTGAGATGCTCCCTCCGTGTCCAGTTCTGCCCACGCTTCCTGGTGACAGGCACAGCACGAGGACAGACTGTGAGATGAGGAGAGGCAGTAGGGTGCCAGGAGCAGGCAGGCTCATTAGCTGCTGCCACCTACTCCAGACACCAGTGGCCACCAAGGCAGCTGGACCTAGGCTCCAACTTAGAACCGCAGACAAAGTTGCTGAGATTGAGGTAAGGGTAGGATCAGCCTGAAAGGCTGGCTGTTTGTTGGATACGCACACTGCAGACAACAACCTCAGGGCCAGGATGAGGAAAGGTTTCCAAGGAGACCTCCAGGAGGGGTGAAAGAGATCAGCAAAAGTCCATGCAGAGCTGTCCCAGGAGATCTGGGTGGAAATCTTTGGGTGCCAGATGAGGAAGAGCTTGTTCCCCATGGGAGGCCGGTTTCCAGTCTTGGAGACCAGATATAGAAATTCTGGAAGGTCCGTATTTGGCTGCCAGGGCAAGCTGAATATACAAGTCTTTCAGGAATGAAACAGAAGGGAGTCAGAAGAGTGGCTGGTCTGGCCTGAGTAACACTTTAATATAACCTGGACTTCTTTTACTGATCCTTGTAACTTCCCAAGCATTTGCCAATTTTATGGACTCTTGTTCACCCTCATCTCCTTCCACGTAGTTGGTCAGAGTAAATCCCATCAATGAAAAAAGAGCCTAGTTGCTTTGAAGACAGAAAGGACTTAGAGTTCCCGGGGCTTCAGTTTCCCATTGGTAAGATAGAGTAGCTGGACTGCATTATGGTCTTCATGGGGAGAGAGAGTCTCCTCCACTTCTTCTCCCTCCTCTAATTGCCTTGTCCAGGAGGAGAGAACCTCCAGCTGGCATGTGCTAGACTCTAGGGAATACAGAGGGATTCCCCTTCCAGTCCTAGCTCAAATAGTGGCAGCAGATCTCCAAAAAAATGCAAGCTGGACCCCTGAATCCTGCCAGAACTTAATGAAGGGAAAACTGGCCTAGGGTACAGAAATGCGTATGCCCATCTGGATTGATCTCCACAGGGGAACCCCAGTGAATAATTTCTCAGGCTAAAAGAAAAGCATGGCTTCATGAAGGTGGGAGCTGAGCTGAGGAGTGCAGTGAGCAAACAAGCCTGGGGTTTTCTGCAGAAGAAAAGGCAACAGCTTAATACATAGGCAAATTCAACCTTTTTCCGTTGTAGCTTTTGCTTTTCCCTGAATTCTTCCATCTTCCTGGCCTCTTCTCTTAGAGTTTGTGCAAGCTGAATGTGACATTGTGCCACATTGTCTACTTCTGCAAAAAGAATTTTTAAATAACAATAATTAAGGTCTACATATGTCTGAATTCAAACATATAAAATCACACAAAATAAATATATATATATACACACACACACACAAAATATTGGAGCAAGTGGTAAAATGAACATCACTTTATTTATTCACCAACATTTATTATTATTATTACCTCTATGTGCCTAGCATTGCCCTGGCCACCAAGACCAAGGCTAGAAAAATCTTCAGCTTAGCTTCCTACCATTATGCCCAGGGCTGGGGAGAAAAGTAGCCAAGATCCCAGCTCGTGAAGCTTATATCCTAGGAAACATTACTAAAGCCTCTATAATTTCTAATTTGATTCTTCATTCTCTTTGGATGACCTCCAAGGTTCTTTCCATCTCTAACATCTCATGAGCATGAACATTTATTTAAAAAAAGGACACACACCAAAATTTGGGCAACCAATAGTTATCCTGGGTAGAAAGATGATTGGCGATTTTTTCACCCTTATTTTTTAAAGATCTTTACAAGGAGCATGGGTTGCCTTTATAATAGAAAACAATTAACTTTTTATTTTACTTGTTCTATGAAAACAAGTCAAAGCATAGCATTAAAACTAGAAACAATGACAGATGAAAGCAAGAAAGACTGAAAGATGAACAGATATGTCTAGGAAAAAGTTTTACACTGTGCGTGTCAAAATAACCTTGAAGAAGGTCAGAAGATACATGACAAACCAGAAAAATAGTTGCAATTTATATAACAAAGAGCAAATAGCTATATTAAAAGAGCTTTCACAGGCTGGGCACCGTGGCTCATGCCTGTAATCCTAGCACTCTGGGAGGCCGAGGCGGGCGGATCGTTTGAGCTCAGGAGTTCGAAACCAGCCTGAGCAAGAGTGAGACCCCGTCTCTACTAAAAATAGAAAGAAATTAATCGGACAACTAAAAACATATAGAAAAAATTAGCTGGGCATGGTGGCGCATGCCTGTGGTCCCAGCTACTCAGGAGGCTGAGGCAGGAGGATCGCTTGAGCCCAGGAGTTTGAGGTTGCTGTGAGCTAGGCTGATGCCATGGCACTCACTCTAGCCAGGGCAACACAGTGAGACTCTGTCTCAAAATAAAAAAAGAAAGAGCTTTCATAAATCAAAAGAAAAAATACATATTTCAATATTAAAAAATCAGTTAAAGAACATGAAATTCAAAAAACAGTGGCTAAATGGCTAACAAACATTTAAAAATATATCAAGCATTAGAGCTATTTAAAAAATGCAAAACTTTGAAATCCAAACTTCAGCATGGTAAAATTTTTAAGGAGTGAAAATTCTTGGTATTGGCAAACATGAGGAAAAGAGCACTGTTGGTTGGAAATTAATCAACACAACCATTCTGGAGGCAATTTGACATTTTGTAAGGTCAAAAATTTTAAATGTAAAAGAGTGAGGCAGATCTATATGAACTGAAATGGAAAGCCACCTATGGTATGTTGTTAAGTTAAAAAGCAAATTACAGAGAAATATGTATAGGATGATCTCAAAAACTCATTCCTGTTTGTGTGTGTATGTGTGTATGTGTGTGTTCAATTAAGAAAGAGAGAGTTATAAATGCATATAGAAAAGTCTGGAAAAATATATACCAAACTAGCATGATTAAAATATGATATTTTTCATTTTAAAAACAATTTAAAAACATATATCTGGCCCCACCCCAGAGATTCTGAACCACTGCCATGGTATAGTACTATTTATGTATATGAATAAATATGTATATATTATACTTACATATGTTTAAATGCATAAAAATGCTTGGAGGCATATTCACCAATAACTGCTTACCACTGAGAAGTAAAAATTCCAATGTTTACTGTCTTCTTTATAGTTAGTTATCTCATTTAATTTTTTTTTTTTTTTTTTTTTGAGACAGAGTCAGACTCTCTTGCCGGGGCGAGTGCCGTGGCGTCAGCCTAGCTCACAGCAACCTCAAACTCCTGGGCTCAGGCAATCCTACTGTCTCAGCCTCCCAAGTAGCTGGGACTACAGGCATGTGCCACCATGCCCGGCTAATTTTTTTTTTCTAGATATATTTTTAGCTGTCCAATTAATTTCTTTCTATTTTTTGGTAGAGATGGGGTCTCGCTCTTGCTCAGGCTGGTCTCGAACTCCTGAGCTCAGAACGATCC